>VZQC01004376.1:10172775-10207879 GCA_009823505.1 Rhizomys pruinosus
TGGGTTAAAAATATTACCTTAGTGTGTTCTCTATGAAATCATCCTTTGTTGGAAATTATTAATGCCCAGTGAAGAAATGGTCTCATTGTCTTACAGAAATGTATTTTCCTTATTACTTAGACTCAGTACCAAGTGGCAGCTGCCTCTCTCAATACTCTATGTACCTTCTTATTTCTGAGATATCAGAACTAAATGTCTTCTAGGCCTTTATTTTCTTTAATGTATTAATAGAAATAAGAATGTATTAGAAATATTATACAGTGTGTAGTTTATTTGGGGACTGACCGATTTCTTCATACACAGGTATCAAAGTGGTTTCAAATATGATTTTTGAAGAAAGGTAAAATAAAGCTATACCAAAATAAGTTATTGGATACTGAGACTGATGTTCAGGAAGTCATTTCTCCATTCCTAAAATTTCTACCTATAAAATGACAGCCATAATTTCTAGCTATTACAGCCATTTGTGAGTATTAAATTAGGTGATTCTTATAAAGTAGCAGAAGAATGGTTTAGTACATCACAGACACATAGAAATAGATGCTATCTTAGCTGTAGGAATCTTCAGTATGATGACACAGAAATGGTCTGATGAAGTATCCTACTCTGCCATTATATAATATTCACATTTTTATTATTTGCCATATGCATTCTTTTATCACAGCTAGTGAGGAATAGATGTATGTCTAAACCCTTAAGGACAAGTTATACATGTGAAGCCAGATTGTAATATAGAGACACTATATAATGTGTGCCATTAAATTCTGGGAACAAAACTAGGGATACAGAGCACAATAATGTGCTTAAAAATGAACATGCTCACTTACAGATACCACATTTCAGATTGTTAGACAGCTATTCAGATATTAGTACAGCCGAAGGTCATTGAAGATGCACCCTGTCCTTCCTCATCAGCAGCTTGTAAACCGGGAACTGAAATTGTGGGTCTTTGATTACACTTCCAAAGAATGCAATCTAAATAATTTCCATGGCCCTGGGTGGAGACATGATATTCTAAAGTTCCACAAAGAACATGATATTACTATCTAGCCTGCGGCTTTTGGGTAAAGAATAAGGATATACCAACATCCCCTCCCCTAAATGTTAATCTAAATGGAAAAGTACCCCCAGGAATCTATCTTTTACAGAAACTTTAAGAACTATAAAACTTAACTAAAAATGTATTTTTGGTACCTGTGTTCATTCCTGCCCTTGTCATATATTATTCTGTAACATTCTGTGTTATTCTACACTACACACTGTGTGTCTTGTCTAAATACATTTTAAGAAATATCATAAGAACCTAGGAGGAGGGGGAGTCCATAATGAGATCCCACTGACACATACAGATAAATATATCTATAAATATCTGAAAAGTTATTGTAAGATGGGACATTGAAAGTTTTTCTATAATTATTGATAAGCTAAAAATAGAATAAAATATTAAAATGTGAAAAATTGGTCAAATCAGGTCAAGTGAGACAAAAATAATTTAAACAAAATATCTCCTATTATATGAAATTGATTTTATATTTTTGAATATTTAAATTAGGTACAATTTTAACTTTTTAAAAATGTTGCTTTATGGGGCTTGAGAGATGGCCTAGCGGTTAAGAGCACCAACTGCTCTTGCAGAGGACCCAGGTTCACCAGCACCCACATGGCTGCTGAGAACTGTCTTTAACTCCAGTTCCAGGGGAATCCAAAACGCTCTAATGGCCTCCGCGGCATTGCACAAACCTGCATGCGGACAGTACATTCATACACATACAAAAATAACTAGAATAAAAAAAAATGTTGCTTTCTTTGTCTTGGCCTTAGCAAATATAACATTAAATATACAAAGTTTCCTTACTTCTACTTCACATTCCATTCCTAACCCACATGTAAGTTAAGCCTTGATCTTATGGAGATCTTACAGAGATCACCTGGCATTGATCTTATGGAGATCTTACAGAGATCACCTGGCATTGATCTTATGGAGATCTTAAAGAGATCACCTGCCTTGCCTCCCGAGTGCTGGGATGAAAGGTGTGTACCACCTTACTTGGCATCATATCACTTTTATTTTTACTATTTTATGAAGTTTTATGTCATCTAAAATTTTATTCATTGAATATTTCATAACATGCTGCATGTATTCCTTACTCAGTCAATAACAATAACATTTTTTGAAACTAGATCATTGCTGAGTACCATTTCTCCTATATATTATCTACTTTTAAATATTTTTTTGGTCTTTTACCATCTGAGTATTTTCTGACTGCTATTAATGCTCAGTATGCCAATGTCACATTTCCTGATCCTGTAAATTAGTCTTTTGTGTGCAGTACAGTGTTGAAAGTGCTCTCAAACAGGAGGCAGATTATGCCTCAGATTTCACCTGCTGGCTCTTTGTGCTCTCTTCAAGAATGGTCACATTTAGAACATACTGCTCTTACCTTTGTGATGCCAAACTGTGACTTTATTTAATCAACCTTTTTCTTATTAAGAACTCAGGGAGTGTGGCTATAATTAGAATTTCTAAAATCCCCTCTTTCAAAATTCTTTTTGATCCTAAGTGACAAATCAAGTTTGTTATAACTTAATTACTTCTGGTTTCTTTTCTGCAATTGAAATGTTTGATTTGATAAATGAGATATGAATACATGTAGTCCAATGGGACATTATGAAGGCATGGATTGAGGAGGGGGGGGTCTAAATTTGATTACGAACTGTTGTATGAAAAGTATAAAATCTCAGTAAAAATTTGAAAAAGTAAAATAAGAGAAAATATGCAAATTTATCATTGATAATTAGGAAGAAAATCTTATTGAGATTAAGATTAACCTTAATTTGTCTCTTATGCAGTGTGGCACCTGAGAAAGGTTTGAAGCTAGTTCTTCATATTATAGGTATGGATATGGGATTGTAAGGTATTGATTAAGGTTCCCTAGTTCCTCTGCCTCAGACAATGATTTGGACAGACACGAGTGGGAACAGAAAAGGAAATAAAGAATTAAAGAAGAGACAGATAAGTTTGGAAATGTTCTAGAGCTGACCACAGGCCCAGGTTTCAAAATATACATTGAGGTGAGGTCCTTGAGAACTTTTGTAAGTTATTTTCATATTGTTTATTCTTCGAGCACAGCCTCTGATTGTTATATGTAGTCAGCAATCTAGATGTCCAGTCTTCCCTTATGTGTTTTTACATATGTTAATTGTGATGCTTCTGGAGTCTCCAGTCCATTCTGTTCTACAGAAAATTGTCCATGAAAATTTTGTCTCAGAAATATTTTAGGGGAGCTAAAGTATGAAGATCCATCTTTTGTAGCCTTTCCCATGCCGCTGTACAATTAGAATCCCTCTCTAAAAGAGAACACAAAATTCTCTTCTGATTGTGATCATCCATCAGAGAGGAGGGTCCACTTCACCTGTTTCAAACTTCAGTCTTCCATGGCTCAAGGACCATTACTGAAGAGGAGACAGAAATATTGTAAGAACCAGAGGGGGTGAATTAATAAGGAAACAGAGTCTTCCAGACTGGTGCTCAATTACTTATGAGAAATCACAGCAATGGTGACAGCATAAGCAAGACTTATTGAAGCTCAAACCAGACAAAATACCAACATAGGCATGGAGAAGTGGGTGAGGAATCCTAAACCAGATTAAGAAACCTTTTTAGGTTTCTTTTTTAATTGACTGTTTATTTGTTTCATACATAATTTTTTGATCAGTCTTAATCACCTTTATATCAACTTCTCCCTTGGCACCTTCCCTCACCCCACTTCCAAGTTCACACTATCTGTCATTCATGCTTGAGTCCATGTGCCAAATTATTCTCCCCTCTCAGTTTTCAGTGCCAGCTCTAATTAGCTTATCTGGAGAAATGAAAGAAAGAAAGAAAGAAAGAAAGAAAGAAAGAAAGAAAGAAAGAAAGAAAGAAAGAAAGAAAGAAAGAGAAAGAATTTTAGAGGGTAAGTTGTTTTAACTGGCCATTGACAAATGATTAGAAATAAATATTACTCCATATTACACATTTAAAATTAAAAATAAGTGTCTGAGCTTACTGGGATTATTTTGAAATATATTTTCCATTTTATCAAAAGTCTCTTCTGGGGTTTTACAAATTACATATTTATTACTCCCTACAACTGGTGTGACATGGCTGGAAAGAAAACTGAATAACTGACATGTAAGCTTATCTTTCATATTAAAGCCCTTTAATTTTGAGAGAACATATATTCACAGTGTGAAGATATAAATTTATGTTTAGTTATGACCATGGAACCATCAAAAGTTATAAAGGTTGAAATTATAATCTGGGGTCATTTTCTCTACACCAACTTTCAGGAAAAGAACATGTTGAGTTTTGTAATTTTTTTTTCTTTCTTATGCTTGCCTGATTCTATCTAATGAAATGTAAGTTTATGTGTAAAAATCTAATAGTGGGTGCTCGCTTTGGCAGCACTTATACTAAAATTGGAATGATACAGAGAAGATTAGCATGGCCCCTGTGCAAGGATGACACGCAAAAAAAAAAAAATCTATTAGTGGATTTAACAATAAAAAAGATACTTTAGTCAATTGATGGCTACTGGGAAGGAGAGAGACATTTTCTTACAGAGATTGGACACTTGGTAGGCCAAGTGGACAGACCTACACTGAAGGACATTTGGAGGCACATTCAAACTCTATAAGCTATGTTACATATTTAAGAGGGCACATTTAACTTGGTGAAGCACAGTGGCAGGAGGTGTGGACAGGAGAGAAGATCTAAATGCCATAAAATTATAGTGTATGTTAATCACAAAAATAATCAAATAAAGTAAAAATAGAAGGAAGAAAAATTGGAAGAGAAAAGTACCAGCAGGAAAGTAGAAGGGGGACAAGAAGTACAATGAGATGTTAATATGGCCTAAGTATGCAGTATACACGTATAAAAGCGTCACAGTGAAGCCTATTATTATGTATAATTAATATATGTCAATAAAACATTGCAACAACAAAACATAGAAGGGTCTGAAGTTCTGAAGGGGCATTGTGTGAAGCAATTAAGGTTTTCTTGTGCCTTCCTGGCAATTGCAATGCCCTTCTGGGCCTGTTGTAGTTCCAATACCAGATTTTGGACTTAACATTCTAATGTTCATATTTCCATAAGCTAGAGAAAATCCTGCAGTATATTCTAACCCAGTCCTTTTCATTCTGACACTGCCTTGTTAGTACCAGATGCATGTTGGATAGCCCTGGCACAGCAGCTCTCTTTTTCCATATTGATGGCACAACACAGAGATTTCAAGAATGTGGTTTCGAATTTAATAATATAACCAGAGTTTGGAAAATTCTCTCTATGCATTCTTCAGGTATCAGAAAATTGAAAGATGGTATGCCATCATCAACTCCGGGGCAATGCAGAAAATTGTGTCATTTCACACAAAAGGCGTACTTAGTACTTTGAAATCTTACAGCAATTGTTGGCTCCTGGACCCTAATATATGTAAAGGCTTCCAAAGGCCCAACAGCACCGAGATGGCTTCCAAAAGGATAATCACATATGCATATTGGAGGAGAAGAGGAAGTGTTCTGGAGATATTGATGGGCTACTTTCGAGATGACATGAATGAGCACACTGAGTTAGAGAGAATTATTTGTGTATCCTTTCCTGTTTTCTCAGGAGTATGAATAAAGCTCGTCTCCAGTGCTGTTGATTGCTAATGAAGACTTCGAATGGCTACTGTGAGAATAAATATTTCTTTGCCCTTGAACACAGGGCAAATGAAGAACGCAGTATTTATTTATTTATTTATTTATTTATTTATTTATTTATTGGCTTTTTTTTTCAGTTTTTCGAGACAGGTCTCCCTGTAGCCCCAGCTGTCCCAGACTTGCTCTGTTAACCAGGCTGGCCTTGGAACTCAACGAGACCCTTCCTGGCCTCTGCCTCCCAAGTGCTAGGATTAAGGCGTGCGCCACCACGGACCCTGTGAAGAACGCAGTATTTATATTGGAAGCCTTGTTCATCTTATGGCTCCCAGTGTGGTTCTTCTTTTCTCTCTCAAACAACTTACATATTAAATTACTTAAGGAAGTATTTGAGCTGGGTGTGGTGGTGCACACCTTTAATCATAGCACTTGGGAGGCAGAGGCCAGCCTTGTCTACAGAGTGAGTTCCAGGATAGCTGGAGCTACAGGGAGACCCTGTCTCAAAAAGAACAAAAAAAAAAAAAAAAAAAAAAAAAAAAAGGGGGGAAGATTTGAGATCCTTATTTGAGATCCTTATGAAATCCTTATGAATGGACAAGTTTCATCAAATGAGAAAATAGAAGTTTTGCTTTTTCTGAGATAAGTTTATGTGGCTTTCTGGCTCCAAGATATGTCCCAAGGATGCAGATTTGAGTTTGTTTACTTAGATCCCACGCCACCTTTCATCAACTCTCATCATGGTTTTGTAATGTGCAGTATAATGAAAACCTGAATGTGGGGTCTCAATGTGGCCCATTGCCTTCATATTGATTGGGAGTCTTCTATGAAGTAATTATTCCTGGTATGGTTGTCAACTGAGCCATCAATCACAGGAGTTGGTGAGGTAAGCTATCTTTTTAAAACTGGCAACCAGTTGATGTGCTATTTCTATAGAAAGAGGAAGGAAAAAACAAAAGTGGGATAGACAACATTAAGGACTTTTTTTGTTGTTGTTTTCTTTTTTAATTTAAAAAAAAATACTGAATGGAATACATGACTTAAGGACCCAATAGATCTATTATGATTCATATTTATGTAGGGTTATTTTGGAATAGCTAAGTCTATGGTCATTCAAGATATATATATATATATATATAATATATATATAATATATATATATTATAATTTTTCCTTGTTTTAGGTTTTTCCCTTGGCTTTTCTTTCAAATGGGCTTTAATTTGATTGTCCCTGATTTTGTCTTGCAGATATGAAACCTGTTGTCAGTTCCTTGCTGTTGAGTGTTCAAGGCCACTTGGGAAGATCCCTTCTATTGAAGATTCAGTATCTTTCATGTATCCTTTATTCCCTATTTTAAGGAAGACCTATTCCACAGAGTCAACAATTATTGGTGCCACATCATAAGGGCTGGTTATATCCTAAATAATATAGTTACTATCAGATTTGACTTTTAGAGGGGATACACCACAGCCTTGGGAGGCCAGAAATTTTAGGATATTTATGGTTTGCTTTTTCTGGACTTTCTCTAGTAGTACTTCATTATAAACCCTCATCTACATTATAGAATATATTATAGAATGTTTTGATGTGGCACAAAAATAAGTTAAGAACATTTTCTAATGTTCAAGAAACAATGTGGCAGCTGTGCCTGAATCACTGAGGAGGAAGTTCTCACCTGTCCTGCTGGAAAACTCTGAGGATGGTTCCTTTTATTCAAAAGCAAATAAGTACCAAAAGTCAGTGTGTAAAGGAGTGCAAAACAAAACAATACAAATAAAAATCTCTCACGTCTCATTAGGAAAAGGCCATACTAGCGTTAAAGGAAAACCTATGATTGGCTAAAAATAGAATAGCAAATTATCATACAGTTTTTATAGATGAGCCAGAGGCAACAAATAAATCTTAATTCTGTTTCATTCATGCCCACAGAAACTTCTGATTTGGTATGCTTGTGTACCATAACCATCTTCTCCCTGGGCTAGATGGTCTTGATTTCCCAGTTCCTAAGCAATTCAGAGGATATATAGCTTAGCAATGGATTCAACTATATTTTAAGTTACAAACATAAGGCATGATATGCACTATCATATACAGAGAGAAATAACTGAAGCTTCTGCATTTGCACTTCCACTTTAGCCCCAAAGGCCAACCCTAACAGTCATACTCATTGGGTGGAAGGGAAAAGAATTAACATTTGCACTTATTCAAAATAGGCCCTTGTAATCTAAGTTTTCCAAGCTTCCATCTAGAATGAACCAGGATGGTTAACAATCAACAACTCACCCATGAAAAATAAAGAAAGCACTGGATATCTACTGAATTTATACAGCTTGCCAGTCAATTGACAGCCATCCAGTTAGACCACAAGTTATCTTCTGGTTGACCTGACTAGAGGAAGGAATGGGCTATTACAGGAGAAAGCCAAGGTACCAGCAGATCATGCTTTAGAAAGCTTTCAGTGTATTCTTGTTTTACTCCCTCGTAAATGGAAACTTGTTTCAGGTATTGTTTTAAAACTGATTTAGACTTGATAAGCAGTTTTACCTTTACCAGGGAGCCTTTTAAACCAGATAGTCAATTCTACTTTTGTTAGGATATCTTTAGATATCAAGGGACATTATACAATCTATAGATTTCCCAGCCATGGGATATTTTGCTAACAGGAGAAAAGACCACTGAGGAACATCCAGGAACCCATGATTTGTCTTCTCACTGACAGATTGCTTTGGTCCTGTCTCTTGTTATGCTTCTATTCAACTCTTTGGGAATGGGAATGGTTATTATCTGGCATTATATGCTGAAAGTACATAATTTGCTTTCATAGGACACATTTAAGAGCTATCCTGAATTTCAGAAGGGATTTGTACATTTAAACAGTGTCAGAACTGGTAAAAACTACAGAATTCAATAGAATATATTTTGCATTATAACATTTTCATGAGCCCGTGGGGAGAATAGTGTGTTCAGATGTCAAACTGATAAGAATTAAAGCTGTAACAGTTAACACCATCAACTTTGCAGCATCTAGAATCACCCAAAAGACAAATGTCTGGGCAGGCCTCTGAGAATGTATATAGACGAGGTTAACTGAGATGAATAGACTCACTTTAAGCATGCCATGATTTTATAGAATTGATTCCTATAATGAATAGAAAGGAAAAAGCAAGCTGTGCATGAACAATGATCACTCTTTGCTTCCTGGCTGCATATGCACTGTGACAAGCTGCCTCATGTGCCAGTTATCATGATCTCCTTAGAATGATGAAGGACTTTTGCTGTCTTTTTTCAAAATGTATTTTGATTTTATGTGCAAGAGTGTTCTGCCTATATATATGTAAGTACATCACAGGCATGCACCCGACTGGCATTAGGCAAAGTTATTAGCTATCATGTGGGTACTGGGAACAGAACTCAAATCCTCTGGAAAAGTTGCCAGTGCTTTTAAACCATGAGCTTTCACTCTGTCCATCTTTCAGTCGGTGAATTAAAACTTCCAATAATTTATTACTATACGGAAAGATTATGGCATTTCTCTACTTCACCAGAGAAGCTTCTTCTTGTAGCAGGCAGCAATGAACACAAAGACTCACAACTGGTCAATGCAGACAATAAGAGATTTGGGAGTGCTTTGCCCTAAATAGGGAACTATATCTCATTCTCTCCCCAAGCATCAGTGGTCTTTGTGCAGGAGTGGGTAGAAAGATTGTAAGAGTCAGATGTGGTGGCTCAATAAAAGGAAACCATGTTTTCAGAAAGAACAAGACAATTGCAAACAGGAACTCAAGGTTTTTGTGACAAGCAATTACAAAACCAGCATGCAGTAAGGAATTGAGTGAGAAGCCTCAGCTCTAGCTGAGGAAATATTGGCAATTGATAACTTTTTTAAGGGTATGTTAACCCAGGTTTTTTTTTTTTTTTGGTCTTTTTGAGAAAGGGTCTCCCTGTAGCTCCAGCTGTCCTGGAACTCACTTTGTAGACTGGGCTGGCCTTGAACTCACAAAGATCCACCTGCCTCTGCCTCCCAAGTGCTAGGATTAAAGGTGTGTGCCACCACACCCAGCATGACCCAGTTTTTATAAGGGTATGATGTCCTGTAAGTAAACCAGGCTCTAGGGTTCCACATCCAAAGAGATTTGGAGAACACAGATTAGACTTGATACAAATTGAAAAAAAATAACTTGGGGATAAAGTTCTGTGGTAATGCCTTTGCCTAGCATGCACAAGGCCTAGGGTTCAATTCCCGTCACCACAAAAAGCTAAACAAACCAAAATATTTTGTGAGACATGGTGGCAAATGGCTTTTAACCCACACTTGAGAGGCAGATGGAACCAAACTAACATGTAGAGTTTCATACCAGCTGTCACTACAGTCTCTCTCTCTCTCTCTCTCTCTCTCTCTCTCTCTCTCTCTCTCTCTCCTGCCTTTCTAAAATATATTATGACCATTGAAGTAAATGGAGGGGAGTAGATTAGGCCGAGAATGCAGAAGCGAGTCATGGGTTACAATTGGAGCATGCCCATACTACTGTGAATTTCTCAAAGAATAATATAAACTATGTTGTAATAAACAAGTGTATAAAAATGTCCATTCCAACCTGAATAAATACAGTCAGCATCAAATGCAATTAAAATCCCCAAGCAGTTTCTTCATGTGGATTTGGAAAAGAAATCTGTAAACTCAATATTGAAACAAAAGAACCCAAATAGCCATAGAACCCTGAGTTAAAAAGGCAAATAAAAACAAGGGAGGATCTCTCTACCAAACTTGAAACTATATTAACAGGGCGTATGGTCATAAAAAAATTAAAAAAAAAGCAGCCTCGAATACTGGCACAACACAAACAGACCTGCAGACACTGAACAAAATTGTAGGTCTAAACTATGAGCTCATGCATTTCAGCCACCTCCATATTTGACAAGGAGCCAAAAGACCATGGAGGAAAGACAATATTCTTTAGCAATGGTGCTGAAATAACTGGATCACACCTTTGTAGAAGAATACAATTAACACCCTACCTCTCAATCCTTGTACAAAAATCAACTCCAATCAATCAAAGACCTCAATATGAACCTGAACACTCTGAGATATAGAAGAAAATGTTAGCCGCAACAGGACATAGGCATAGGAAAAACTTTCTAAATCAAACAGCAGCTGTTAGTAATAGGTCACACCAAATACGACAATGAGCTCATCAAACTCAAAAAGCTTGTCTTGTACAGGAATGATGAAAGAATAAACAATCAATGAAGTGAAGAAAAACCCCAGAGTGTGAGAAATTCACCGTAGCATACATCTGACAGAGCATATATCCAAATATATAACACTCCAAAAAAAAAAAAAAGAAAACAGATGACCCACTCAAGACATGGAGTAAAGAGCTGAACATAGACTTCACAAGTGAGAAAATAAAGATGGCAGAGAAACATCTTAAAAATTGTTAAACATCATTACTATTTAAGGAAATGCACATTAAAAATTTAAGATATCATCTCACTTCAATAAGACTGGCAAAGATCAAGAAAACAGAAGACACCAAATGCTGGAGATGTTGTGGGGAAAGGGGAGCACTCATCCACTGCTGGTGGACCACATGGGTGGATGGTGGACATAGAACCAGGCAAAGAAGAACACCAGTGCAGTGGCACCCAGGGGAGGTTGACCTGCCTTGGAACTTTGTGCCCCCCCACCACTGGAGGCTTGTAAGCACCTCCGATTCCAGGGAGAAACCTCCCACCTCCAATTCCAGGGAGCAGCACAGTGTGGGTTGACCAAGACAGGCAGCCAGCAGGTCAACAGGGTACCACCCCCATCAAGATGGTGATGCTGTGGTGCAGACAATCTATGCAGCATTAGTATTTCTAGTCTGTGCAGCCAATGTTGAGGCACCAGAATCTCCAAATGACCAAACAAAAAAATCCACATGCCACAGACACAACAGAAAACAACATGGGAAAAAGGTCATAATAAATACACATGTAACTCTACAAGTCCTACAGAACATTTCTACAATGAGATCTCCCTGGAAGGAAACCAAGACACAGACCTTAGAAGAACAATTGTAGACATATTCAAACAAGTCAAAGAATTTAAAGAACAAGTCAGAGAACTAAGGGGAGAGAATGAAAAACTCAGGAAGGAAATAAAAAGAAAGAATGATAAACTCCAGAAAGCACTGGAGGGAGAGAATGACAAATTCCAGAATGAAGTAGAAACACTGAAAAACTCCAAGGCCAAAAAAAGAAAAAAACAGCCCAGAAATGCAAGGAGCTACAAGAAGAGAATTAAAAGCTCCAAAAGAAAGGTAAAATACTAAAGAAATCACAGGATATAATGAAAAAGGAAATTGAGCATTCATCTAATCAACAGGAAACAATGGGAAAATGCCTCAGAAGCAGAATGCATGAAACAGAAAAAGAAAAAAGAATATCAGACCTGCAGGATAACACAGAGCAACTAGAATGCTCAAGTAAAGATTATGAAAAATTAAAAAAAAAAACACAAGAGTGGAACAACCAGGAAATGTGGGACACTATGAAAAGACCAAACCTCCACATCATAGGGATAGAGGAAGGAGAAGAATCCCAAGACAACACTATTGACCAGATCTTCAAAAGGATAATAGAAGAAAATTTCCCCAAACTGAAATAAGACAAACCCATAGAAACACAAGAAGCACATAGAACACCAAATAGACAAGACCAGAAAAGAAATTCCCCAAAATACTGAAAGCCACAAGAGAAAACAAAACAGAACAAAACAAAAGAAAAAACAAATTATATATAAGGAGAAACCCATCAGTATTACAGCTCACTTCTCTGTGCAAACTGTGAAAGCCAGGAGAATGTGGACCAAAGTATTCCCAGTGCTAACTGACTTTAGATGGCAACCCAGTTTACTATACCTAGCAAAAATGTCAATTATATTTGAAGGAGAAAGAAAAATATTTCATGACATAAACAAGATGAAAGAATACATGTCCAAAAGACAAAATTTCAGAAAATACTCAAAGCAATTCAAAGAACAGAGGAAAGGAGCAACCATGCCTAAGCAAATAAAGAGAGAAATTAACAGAAGCATAACAGAGAAAATGAAAACCTAGGCCAAGATTACAAAAGCAAAAAATAAGGTGAAAGGAAGCAACACACATCTCTCAATAATAACCTTAAATACTAATGGTCCAAACTCCCCAATCAAAAGACATAGACTGGGAGAATGGATTAGGAAACAGAATCCTTCTATATGCTGTCTACAAGAAACCCATCTCACTCTCAAGGACAGACACCACCTTAGAGTAAAAGGATGGAAATAATATTCCAAGTAAATGGTACCAAAAAGCAAGCAGGAGTTGCTCTTCTAATATCAAACAAAATAGACCTATGAGTAAAATTAGTCAGAAGAGACAAAGAGGACCTTTACATAATTATCAAATGAACAATTAAGCATGAAGACTTCACAATTCTAAATGTTTATGAACCAAACTCTGGTACACCTAACTTTATATGCTTATCTTTGAAAAGATATACAAAATACACAGGACTAAAGCCCAGTTAATGAAAAGAAAGAGTGAGCAACTCCAGATCAATAGTATTCATGATGATAGGGGAAACATCACAACAGAAAAAGAAAAATCCAGACAATCATACAAGAATATTTCAAAAATGTATACTCTACTAAATTTGAAAACCCAAGAGAAAATCCCAGAGAAATTGATGAATATCTGAAATCCTGGGAACCAACAAAGCTTAACCAAGAAGAGATTGACAGTTTAAACAGACCCATCGTATTTGAGGAATTTGAAGATGTAATTAAAAAAAAAAAAAAAAACCCTCAACCAAAAACAAAACAAAAAAAAAAAGTAAAAGAAAAAACAACCCAGGCCCAAATGGCTGCACAGCAGAATTCTGTCAAACATTTAAAGAGGTCTTACAACTACTACTCAAACTGTTCAGAGTATATAAACAAAGGGAAATCTCCCAAAGTCCTGCTATGAAGCCAGCATCACTCTAATACCAAAACCAGCAAGGACAGAACCAAAAAAAGAAAAATGTTGATCTATCTCATTAATTAAATTAATAAACAGAGTTGCAAATATTCTCAACACAATACTTTCAACTCACATACTGACCCACACCAAATAGATGATCCATCAAGATCAAGTTGGATTCATACCAGCGATGCAGGGATGGGTCATAAAACACATAAATGGACTGAAAGAAAAAAACCACATGATTATCTCAGTTGATGCATTAAAAGCCTTTGACAAGATCCAACATCCCTTTATTTTTAATATCCTAGAGGGAACTGGACTGAAAGGAACATTCCTCAAAATAATCAGAGTCATATACAACAAACCCACTTCCAACATCATCCTAAATAAAGAAAAATTAGAAGCATTCCCTTTAAAGGAGGGAACCCTGCAATGCTGCCCCTTATCACTACTCATCTTCAACATAGTGCTTGAAATGCTTGCTAGGGCAATAAGACAAGAAAAGAAAATTAAATGAGTAGTAATCTGAAAAGAGGAAGTCAAACTATCCCTTTTTGGAGATGATATGATAGCTTACTTAAGGGATGATAAAAAAAAAATTCACCAGAACATTCCTAGAAATGATTAAGAGTTTCAGTAAAGTGGTGGGATACTAAATTAACCTAGAAAAACCAGTAGACTTACTTTACAACAATTATAAGCAACTAGAGAAGGAGATTGAAGATGACATCAAAAATGGAAAGACCTCCCATGCTCATGTATTTGAAAAATTAATATAGAAAAAAATATCCATTCTACCTATAATTGATATACAGATTTGATGCGATCACAATCAAAATCCCCATGAGTTTCTTTCCAGACTTAGACAAAAAAAATCCTTAAAATCATATGGAAAAATGAAAGACCCCGAATCTGAATTGCTAAAGGATCCCTGAGCAAAAAGTGCATTACAGAGGGATTGCTTTACCAGACTTCAAGCTCTATTACAGGGCTGTAGAAATAAAGACAGTCTGGTACTGTTACAAAAACAGACCTTTTGACCAACGGAACAAAATTGAAGACCCAAACTTGAGCTCATACAATTTCAGCCACTTCATATTTGACAAAGCTGCCAAAAAAGCTCAATGGAGGAAGGATAGCATCTTCAGCAAATGGTGCTGGAAACACTCAATCATCATTTGTAGAAAAAAAATTAAACCCCTACCTCTCACCCTGTACAAAAATCAACTCCAAGTGGACCAAAGATCTCAACATGAAAATTGAAACTCTGAAATTTATAGAAGAAAAGGTTGCTAGCAACTTACAAGACATAGGCATAGGAAAAGACTTTCTAAATTAGAAAGCAGCTGTGCAGGAAATGAGGTCCACAGTTGACAAGTGGGACCTCATTAAACTCAAAAGCTTCTGTGCAGTGAAAGAAACAATCAGGAAAGTGAAAAGAAAATGGATAGAGTGGGAGGCAACCTTCACCCCTGATACATATTTTGGAATTCTCAGAGGTCATAATTTTGATACATATGTGATGGTTATTGTAGAGTGTAATAACACTGTCTGCATACACCTGGGCAGCAATGTGCTGACCTCCTCCTGTGCTCAGAAGCAACAGCTGAGTCAGTTTTCTGAGCCAATGATCAGCACAGGATACGTTCATGGGAGAAGCAGAGGATGATTATATATAAATCCCTATTTATCCCTGATTAAATGAGTTTTCAGGAGCTCACATTTTCCCTGTTTGTTACCCAACTCTCTGGGTCTGTGGTGTTGACTTCGCCACCTACTCACCTCCTTCTTGGTCAGGACCCGGAACCCCTCTGGCTGGCCTGGAGGAGGTTTCTACATCTGGCGCCCAGGTTGTCTGTGAACCCCCAGCATTTATAAAGTGCTACCCTTGTGCAATTTCAGCTTATGGCACCCTGGTGTGCGCCCCTTTGGAAGTTGTGAGACACTGTGTTTTCTGAATTGGTGTGGTTTTCTGTGGGTAAGCCCATTTACTGTTTTGTGTATTTGTGATCATGTGAGGGTGAATGCTGATCAACTTTTCGTCTTAGTTTCCCTCTCTGCCTTCATGAGTAACCTCCTTCCTCACTTTAAGGAGCCTCAGACAGTGCCCTTAGGGCCCCATTCGTTTTGATCCTCCTCGCCATGGCTGCAAGCCTTGTGAGCTCCTCCTAGGTGGTGCCCTTCTTCCTAGGCATGATCACTGGCTGCTGGTCACAGAGGTGAGGAACTACCCTCACATCGAGAGGTGCGGGAGAGCCCTCCAGGCTGGTGTGTCAGGCTATCCCCATATCACTCACGCATCCTGGGTGCCATGGGCCCACTAAGATGCGGAGCAGAGACCAGCTAAGCTCTTAGCCTCTAGGGCTCATCTGCGCCATGGCCCAGGAGCCTAGGGAGCACCACGTTCTCTGCCACTGCTGCAGCTGCTGCACCAGTACACCTTTAATCCAGCACTTGAGAGGCAGAGACAAGTGGATCTTTGTAAGTTCAAGACCAGTCTGGTCTACATTGTGAGTCCCAGGACAGCTGGGGCTATAAGGACACCCTGTTTCAAAGTGACAAAATAGGGCTGGAGAGATGGCCTAGCGGTTAGGAGCGCCGACCGCTCTTACAGAGGGGGGGGGGAGACGGGTTCGATCCCCAGCACCCACATGCGCTGGCAGAAGCCGTCTGAAAGCTCCAATTCCAGGAGAACTCACAGTTCCAGGGGAATGCTTGAGACCTCTTATACTGACACTTCCGCGGTTGAACGAATGGGTGCAAGCATACATGAAGTGCAGAAAAAGCACGTAAGAATATTGATAGAACATTAAGTAAATAAATATGTAAAAATTAAAAAAAAAAAAAAAAAACAAAGTGACAAAATAAATTTAAAGAGAAAACTTGTTACTTGTATAACAAGTACTGTCGTGTCCAATATGCCTATAAACTGTAGATTTTTTTAGATTTATTGTGTGTGTGTGTGTACGTGTGTGTGTGTGTGTGTGTGTGTGTGTGTATGCATATGTCTGGGGTTTTTTTAGCACCCACAGGTGCTAAAAGAGGGCATTGTACACTGTATCTGTATTTCCAGGCAGGTTTGAGTGCCCTGGCCTGAGTGCTGAAAACTGAACTTGGAGCCTCTAAAAATCAATATTTCTTAGCTGCTAAGCCATCTTTCCAGCCACAAATATTAGATTTGTGTTTAGTTTATAAATCTATATTTTTTATTATTTAAAAATATTTTAATAGTTATTTTTATTTTATATTCATGAGTGTATTGCCTGCATGTATGTAAGTAGCTGCACCTCTATAGTGCAATGCCCACGAAAACAGAAGAAGGTGCTGGATTTCCCTGGAACTGGAGTTACAGAGGGTTGTTAGCTGTCATGTGGGTACTGGGTATTGAATCTGGGGCCTCTGCAAGACCAGCCCTAGCTGTTAACCACTGAATTATCTCTCTATCCTCAGAATATTTTCTTATACAACTGTTTATTATTATTATTATTATTATTATTATTATTAATGTTATTATTATCAGGTGCAACAAATACCAAAATTTAAATTTAGTAGTTTCATTCTCTAAATTTGAACTAAAAATAATCCTCAATTAAAACCATCCTTAGTGTGTAATATTATCGTCAATGATTTGTAAATGTATAGGCTTTACAAAATGAGCTTGGCAGTGGTCTATATTTCTCTCTACAATGGACTTACAAGAATAATACTAGAAATAGAATGTATGATGATTTGTGTAATTTGGAGGAAAGACAAATACTTTCATGAGTTTGTGTACTAATCCAAACCTCTTTTACTATAAAGTTCTCATTGTACTGTAGCCAGTTTATTATTAGTCAACTGTTAAAAATATGGTATCTCTAAAAACAGAGAAAGTTACATTGAAGGTCATTCCAACAGCTCAAAACACACCTGACCACTGTCTTCTGTACTTTCTTGGCCTGCAATGTGGACTTTTTCTTGTCTAATGCTTTCCACTAAGGAAAGATTTTTTTTTAAGGGTTGGAAATATGGTTTGTTGGGTACCACCACAGCCCAGCTTGGCTAACTGGTATATTTGACTTTTCTCTTACAATAGTGTTGTCTCAATGGAAATTTGCAATGAAGTGGTTGAAAAAAACCTGGAAATCTGGGCAGCCCCCAAGATGAGATAAGACATAAGAAAAGGATGAGAAGGTAAACAGGAATCCATCTTCATTCACTGAGGTTCATTACAAATCAGTTTACCTACCATTACGTTCCCACTGAAAACTTTGTTTGCAAACTACTGCATTCCTGTGATCCTTTGTAACCACTTACTTATGTGTAACCTCTTGCTTAATCACCACATATATGCTTTTGAAATATCCTGCTTGCTTAACATCTACATATGAGGTGACTATAAATTTTGCTACAAACTCGAGCTTAGGTCTGGAGCCATTATGTAATAATCCTAGTATCAACCCACTGGCTTGAATATGAAACTCTCCTTCACTTGACTTGGCTGCTGGTATCTTAACTCCCAGAAGTTCCTGCATCAATATCATAGCGAGATAGTTCAGTAAATATAAGCTTTTCACTCAAAGTAAAATCAGGATAAAGGAGTATTTATTTAAGACAATGAGTTTGCAGCAACTTGATACAGAGCAATGAAAAATCACACAGGCTGATATGAATGACAACTTCTTACTGCTAACATGGATGCTTAAATTTACATTCTATTTTCCAAAGTGACATTTCACAGTTATTACCATCATCCCCTCCCTTACCTTTGCACTTTGTTATGTGATGAGAGAGTCCTTGATATCTTTGAAGTGCTCTACCATTGGGGAAATGAGCTGGCTTGAGTTGCTCTCAACTATAATAAGCAGAGGCTCTTTGAAATATACTCATAAGCTTAGAACCTGGAAAAATGCTCTTTACCTTGATGGGACACTTTTTAGCTTTTTGGCTTTTTAGTACAATACTAATTTTCATCCTTTTGAAACTTTCGATTCAAATCAATGTTCATTATACTTTTTCTTCATTATTAGCATGATCAATTCCTACATATTTTAGTACCTCTTGACATTGCTATAGTCATTTGAACAAACTCAATGCTAGAAAAAGCAGACTGTTATTTCACTGATTTTTTTTAATTATCATTTTTAAACATAAACAATTATATTGGTTTAATTATTAGTATTAAATTCCAAGAGAAAGTCTATAAGGTACAACTGAATTTAAGAAACAATCACTACAGGCTGATCTTTATACACAGATATTTGGAATTACTGATCATGCTTGTGATTACAAAGAAAGTATTTGAAAATGGAATGTTTCCTGATTATTGTCACATGGATTAGAATTACTTTTTACAAGTTTCTTTACTTTTAGTTCTTATTTTCAGAGATGGTTATACTTTTTAAAATTTATTTATTTTCATATTTGTATGAATGTGCATATAGGTTTATGCACTCATGTCGTGCAATGCTGCAGCGGTCACAAGAAGGTGTCGGATTTCCCTGGAACTGGAGTTGAAGATGGTTTTCAGGCACCATGTGGGTGCTGGAGATTGAACCCAGTTCCTCTGCAAGAGCAGTCGGTGCTCTTAACTGCTAGGCGATCTCTCCAGCCTGGATATAATTTTTGTTATACATTTTAATTGAATTTTTTAATAATTTTTCAACATTTTGGTCCAATATTATGTGAATGAGTATAATATTCTACTTAAAGTAACAATTTTTATAATAGAAACTAGTCTTACGAAAGGAGCAAATAAATATGTATAGTTTAATATGAAGACTAAATTCATTTGGTAGCAAAATAAAATAAAATACTCTTAATGTCAGCCAGGCCTGGGGAGGCAGAGCCAGGCAGATCTCAAGGCCAGCCTGGTGTACAGGGCAAGCTCCAGGCCAGCTGGGACTAAAGGGAGACCCTGTCTCAAAACAAAACAATGCAGGGCATGGTGGCACACGCCTTTAATCCTAGCACTTGGGAGGCTGAGGCAGGCAGATCTTTTTTAGTTCAAGGCCAACCTGGTCTACATAGTGAGTTCCAGGACAGCCTGTCTACAGAGAGAGCCAGTCTCAAAAAGACCAAAAAGACCAAAAAGACCAAAAAGACCAAAAAAAAAAAAAAATACTCTCAATGTCAAGAACAAATATTCTTAGGCAAGAATAATTTTAGAAATTCATTTTGGGAACATATTTTTATATGAAATTTTGTTTGTGATTTAAATTTAATGTTTCTATTGTTCTACTCTGTCACTCCCACTTTTCTGTATTTAACAAATATTAAATGTTGCCATTCTGTTAGTTCATTGTTCATACAGATTTCTGATTAATAGTTGTGAAGTAATTAATGATATAAATATTCTATTTTTAAGTGCTAATAATTGTTGAATCAATACACAATACAAGTCTAGGAAGGTGATCCAGTCAATAAAGAACTTGTAGTGAAGCATATGAATCTAAGTTCAGATTCCCAGTACCCTCATTAAAAGCTATGCATGGTGGTGGTGCCAGTCTGTCATTTCTGTACTACCGAGAAGGAGATGGAAGTATTTCTCTTCCTGCCAACTGGAATGTTCAGCTAATCAGTAAGCTCTAGGTTCAATGACAGACCTTGTTCCAAAAAATAATGTGGAGAAGCAATTGTGCCAGACAGCAGACATCAAACTCTGGCCTCCACATGAGCACAAACACACACGCGCACACACACACACACACACACACACACACACACACACATCACATCACGTACATGCAAACGCTTGCCTTCCCACACATATGTGCACACATATGCACATATACACAAACATACATCCAAAATAAATTTATAAATAGATTTTAAACATAAGGAATCATAATTGGGCTGTGTTCTTCCACACTTAAATATGAGCAATTCAATTATCAGTTAAACATAAGAAAAAGGTAGTAAATTCATGATCTCATAAATGTATTTCTTTGGCAACGAAGATTTAGTTGGTGACTGCTCACTGGGAAATAACGCTTTGTAGCAGAGAGAAAATAATTGGTAAATGGATATTCACCAATTTACCAAATAAAATGACAAATTTCAATATGGAATAAGAATATATTTATAAAAAATGCTTTGACTTTTGTTATTCATATTATAATATTTTAATATTCATCATTATACTAATTTTATAGAGGACATTCATTTGACATGTCACTTGTCTTTGAGGATTTGTCCAGCTGGTCAAATGAACAATATTCAATTTAAAATCTGAAGAGCTGTATCAAGAGTTCTAGATCTCTTCTTTAGAGAGTTTTAAATGTGCTCAAGAATCCCAATACCCTAACAAAAGTAATATAAACAAAAAGAAAGGGTTTACTTCAGCTCACAGTGGGGTTTACAGGCCCTCATGGCCAGGAAGTTATGGCTGGAAGACATTGAAACAGCTGGTCATGCTGCAGCAACAGCTAAATGCAGAAAGTGATGAATGAATGTCAGTACTCAGCTAAACCGCTCCACTTTAGGAAGGCCAGGACCCTTGCTCAGGGAGTGGTCCTGTCCACAGTTTTGATGGATCTGTCTACTTCTGTTCAGTTGATGACACTAGTCCTCTACAACAATGCTTGGAGGACCGTTTCCTAGGTGATTTTACTTCTCATCAAACTCATAACTGAGATTAACTAGCATGATCATCTGGTGGAGCTCAAATATACAGACAATAGTAAATAATCCATACATGGATATGAAAACTAATAAGAATACTGACTTTGCTTCAAAACATATAACTTTAAAATAGATTAATATGGTAACATTTACATAAATTAAGGAAATAGATTAAGTAAATTGCATGTTTTATTAATTTTTTAAAACAATCTGAGCAGAGAATATTAAAGTTTTTCTATTCACATATTGTTTCCTTCTGCCCATGCTGGCTCTATATTCTTGGATTACCTCTTCATATGACAACAATTTTGAACTTTAGTTCTCTCATAGTAAATAGAAAAACAACTTAAAATTTCTTATGGAATGATTCATCTGAGCAAGTGTTAATTCTTAGAAATAAACTAATAAAATGCCAAAGTAACTTTAATTCTCACAAATACAACTTCTTTAAGGAATAAAACAGAGATGAATTGGAATGCTCACCAGATCTCCTTGTCCCTTTTCTCAGTGTAGCAACACTGAATAATATCATTTTTATTATTTTTACTAGTAAATTTTCTCTTTTAAGTGCCTTTTTCAGGATGAGTGGCTGAGTTGGGCTGGATAGAGCTGCTGACGCAAGGATTATGAACTTCCCTCCACTAATTTTGGCAAACCAACACCAAGAGAAAGGACAGAGTTTGTGTATGGCCACATGTAGAAAGTTGACCTTAGAACAAAAGGAAAGAAGTAAAGATTTCAGAAGCTGCTATAATAATTTCATTCCAGAAATATCTTCTTATCTTCTCACGTCAGCTACCATTAGTTGTTTTTCATATCTATTTGCTAAATCAGAGAAATGAGTATTTGGATTTTGTTTGGGTTTCAATGTCTGACCACTTGTACATATCCACTGGATAAGGGTCCTTGCCTTTCTGATTCATGTTCCTTTGAGATGTTTGGTTTCTTTTAATTCTTTTTAAGATTTAACATACATTTAATTATGTGTGAGTGCCTGTTTGTGTGTGTATGTCTGAATTTGTCTGTGTCTGTGTCTTGTCTGTGTGTTTATTTCTGTGTACTTTCAGACACTTTAGGAATCCTCACAGAGCTATATGTACAGGCAGTTCTGAGACATCCAGATGCAAGTGTTGGAACTCTGTTCTTCTGCAAGAGCAGCAGGCACACTTAACCACTAAGTCATCTCTTTAGCTCCCTTTGTTTCTAGATTTATTTTACTTTCAGTTATGTGCACTTGATTGTGTGATATATTCAAGCTTTTTAAACTATTTGTTTGTTATTAGGGTTCTGTTGAACCATTGACTCTTGTGAAATTTGCATAACAAGCTTTTTCAATTTGGAGTCAATGTTGAACAAACTTGTAGTACTGTTAAACTATTTGGTTGCATTTCATGTGAAAAGGGAAGGGGTGAAATATCTAAGCCATTGGATTCTATAGAACAATTTTAGGTAAAGAAGCAGAATGTTGAGATCTCTCTGTTGAGTGTTGTGATTTTTCTAACAATGAAAATATTAAATACTTATTATCTGGATGCTGCCATGGGAGACTGCTAGCTTACTAGTTCTGTACAAATTCAAGATGCTTCCAAGAAAACATGATGTGAAATGATTATGTCCAGGATATAATGAAAACACTACAAAGTCCCTGGACACCTACATTTTTACTGCTTTTAACACTTATACAGTAAAACTATGATTATTGGCATTGATTTTTGTAATGTATTTGTCCATGTGTATTTCTTATCCCTATCTCCCCCTTGCTCTTTCTCTCTGAATATTTTAAGGATGATTTTTTTCATGTTTATTTGTTTATTTTTTTAAAGGATTCTACAATATAAGAGCACAACTGTTTTCAGATCACATTAACGTTGCTCAGTTTACCATACAATTAGGTAATTGGCAATAGCATCCACAGATGAGGGATAACATTTGTTGGTTGTTTTTCTGGGACTGTGTTACTTCACTCAGCATGATATCTTCTAGCTCCAGCCATTTACCTGCAAAGTTCATTTACTGGTGCATAGAACTTCATTTAGTAGATGTGTCACATTACTCTATCTACTCAACAGTTGAGGGGCACTTGGGTTGGTTCCAGCTCCTTGCTATTGTGAAGAGAGCTGAAATAAACATGGCTGTGCATGTATCTCTGCAGTGTGGTGAGTCTTGTGGGTACATGCCCAGGAGTGGTATGGCTGGGTCGGGTGGCAAGTTTATTCCAAGTCTTCCAAGGGTTCTCCACACTGCTTTCCATAGTGGCTGTACAAGTTTACATTCCCTCCAGCAGTGGATGAGTGTTCCTCTTTCTCCACAACCTCTCCAGCACTGGGCATCATTTGTTTTCTTGATCCTAGCCAGTCTTATTGGAGTAAGATGATATCTTAAAGTGGTTTTGATTTGCATTTCCTTAATGATTAGTGATGTTGAACACTTCTTAAGGTGTTTCTCATCCATCTCTAATTCCTCACTTGTGAATTCTCTGTTCAGCTCTTTGCTCAATCTATTGAGTGGGTCATTTGTTTTCTTTCTTCTTTGTTTTTTGAGTAGTTTATATATTCTGGAAATCAATGCTTTGTCAGATGTTTCGCAGTGAAGGTTCCCTCCCACTCTGTGGGATTTCTCTTCACTTCCTTGATTGTTTATTTTGATGTACAGAAGCTTTTGAGTTTAATGAGGTTCCATTTGTCAATTGTCGACCTTAATTCTTGTGCAGCTGCTGTCTAATTTAGGAAGTCTTTTCCTACACCTATTTCTTGTAGTCTGCTGCCAACTTTTTAGTCTATCGCCATCAGAGTTTGGGGTTTCATGTTGAGGCCTTTGATCCATCTGGAGTTGACTTTTGCACAGGGCGAGAGGTAGGGGTTTAATTTCCTTCTTCTACAAGTGGTGATCCAGTTTTACCAACACCACTTGCTGAAGATGCTGTCTTTTCTCCATTGTGTCTTCTTGGCCCGCTTGTCAAATATGAGGTGGCTGAAATTGTATGTGCTCAAGTTTGGATCTTCAGTTTTGTTCCATTGGTCAACAGATCTGTTTTTGTGCCAGTACCAGGTTGTTTTTATGACTATAGCCTTGTAGTATAGTTTGAAGTCTGGTATAGAGATCTCCCCTGTGTTGCAGTTTTCACTCAGGGTTGTTTTGGTTATTTGGGGTCTTTTGTTTTTCCAAATGAATTTAAGGACTTTTTTTCCCAAGCCTGTGAAGAAACTCTTGGGGATTTTAACTGGGAATGCATTAAATCTATATAAGAGTTTGGGTAGAATGGACATTTTTACTATGTTAATTTTCCCAATCCATGAGCATGGGAGATTTTTCCATCTTCTGATGACTTCTTCAATTTCTTTCCTTCAGGGTTTAAAATTTTTGTTGTAGAGATCTTTGGTGTCTTTGGTTAGGTTTGTTCCTAGGTATTTTATTGTTTTTGAGGCTATTGTGATTGGGAAGGTCACATTGAATTCCTTCTCTAGTAGCTTGTTCTTGGTGTAAAGAAAGGCTACTGATTTTTAGGTTAATTTTGTATCCTGCCATATCGCTGGAACTGTTAATCATTTCTATGAGTTTTCTGGTGGAGTTTTTAGCATCCCTTAAGTAAACAGTCATATCATCAGCAAATAGGAATAGCTTGACTTCCTCTTTTCCAATTAGTACTCCTTTAATTTCTGTATCTTACCATATTGCACTAGCAAGTGTTTCAAGCACTATATTGAAGAGGAGTGGTGACAGGGGGCAACCTTGCCGAGTTCCTACCTTTAAAGGGAATATTTCTGTTGTTTTCCCCTTTATGATGATATTGGCTGTGGGTTTCCTGTATATGGCTTTGATTACATTGAGGAATGATCACTCCAATCCAATTCCCTCTAGGACTTTAAGCATGAGGGATGCAGGATTTTGTCAAAGGCTTTTTCAGCATCAATTGTGATGATTGTGTGTTTTTTGTCTTTCAGTCCATTTGTATGCTTGATGATTTTTATTGATTTTCATATTTCATTGAACTATCCCTGCATCTCTGGTATGAATCCAACTTGGTCATGATGGATGATCTTCTTGATGTGGATCTGTATGTGATTTACCAGTATCCTGTTTAGAATTTTGGTATCTGTGTTCATTGGGAGATGGGTCTATAGTTCTCCTTTTTGGTTGTATCTTTGCTTGGTTTTGATAAAAGAATGATGCAGACTTCATAAAAGGAATTTGGGAGAATTCCCTCTGTGTCCTTCAAAACAATTTCAGTAATAATGGTTTTTTTTGAAATGTTTTATAGAATTCTGCTGTGGAACCGTCTGGGCCTGGGCTTCTTTTAGTTGGGAAGTTTCTTATTATATCTACAATATCTTCATATATCATGGGTCTGTGTAAGCTGTCAATCTCTTCTTGGTTGAGCTTTAGTGATTCCCAGGATTTCAAAGATTCATCCATTTCTTCTAGGTTTTCAAACATGGTAGAGTATAGGTTTTTGAAGTATTCCCATTTAATTTTCTGGATCTTTACATTGTCTGTTGTGATAGTTCCCTTTTCATCATGGATTGTATTGATTTGGAATTGTTCCTTCTTTCTTTTGGTTAACTGGGCTAGAGGTCTGTCTTTCTTGTTTATTCTTGCAAAGAACCAACTTTTGGATTCATTGATTTTTTTGTATTTTTTCTTTCTATTTCATTGATTTCTGCTCTGATTTTTGTTATTTCTTCCTGTCTGTTGTGTTTAGGGTACATCTGTTGTTGCCTCTCATGTGCTTTTAGCTGTAGTGTTAGATTGTTCACTTGTGCTCTTTCTGTTTTTCTAATGTAAGCACCCAGGGCTACAAACTTCCCTCTTTTAAGATATCCCACAGGTTTTGTTATGTTGTATTGTCTTTGTCATTCAGTTCCAGGAATGCTTTTATTTCTTTCTTTAGCTCTTCCTTGACCCATTCATTATTCAAGAGTGTGTTGTTTTTGTCTCCATGTGTTCTTGAAGGTAGTAGGGCTTATCCTGGTGTTGATGTTGAGCTTTATTGCACTTTGGTCTGATAGAATGCATGAAATTATTTCAATCTTTTTGTATTTGTGGAGGTCTCTTCTGTGTCCCATTATGTGGTCAATTTTGGAGAATGTATTTTCTGGTATTAGGGTGGAATATTCAGTAGTTGTCTGTGAGGTCCATTTGGTGTATCATATCATTCAGTTCAGATGTCTTTCTGTTTATTCTTTGTCCTGTTGACCTGTCCAAAGGGCTCAGTGGGGTATTGATGTCCTCTACTATGAGTGTATTGGGGTTAGTCTGTGACTTGTGGTCCTGGAGAATTTTCTTTATGAAGTTTATTCCACCAGAGTTTGGTGCATATCTATTCATAATTGTGAAATCTTCTTGGTGAATTGTTCCTTTGATAAAAATGTAATGGCCTTCTTTGTATCTTTTGATTTATTTTACTTTGAAGTCCATTTTGTCTGATATTAAAATAGCAACACCTGCTTCTTTTTGGTACCATTTGCTTGGAATATTTTTTCCATCCTTTCACTTTAAGGTGGTGCCTGTCCTTTAAGGTAAGATGTGTTTCTTGTAGACAGCATATCAATGGGTTCTGTTTCCTAATCCAATCTCCCAGTCTATGTCTTTTGATTGGGAATTTAGTCTGTCAATATTTAAGGTTATGACTGATAGGTTTGTGTTGCTTCCTTTTGCCTTATTATCCATTTGTGGTTTGGTTTCGGTTTCTACTTCTGCATTTATGCTTTTATTGATTTCTCTTTCTGGGTGCCTGGGGACTATTGCTCTTTCTTCTGTCCTTTGAATTTCTTCAAGTATTCTCTGAAGTGTTGGCTTTCCAGACATGTATTCTTTCATCTTGCTTATGTCATAGAAGGTTTTTCTCTCTCCTTCAACTATAATTGACATTTTTTCTGGTTATAGTAACCTGGGTTGGCATCTATTGTCTTTTAACACTGGGAATGCTTTGCTCCATGCTCTTCTTGCTTTCATAATTTGCACTGAGAAGTCAGTTGTAATTCTGATAGGTTTCCCCTTATAGGTCTCTTGTTGTTTTTCTCTTGTGGCTTTAAGGACTTTGTCTTTGTTTTGGGTGTCTAGCATTTTAACTATGATGTGACATGGAGAGTTTCTTTTCTGATCTTTTCTGTTTGGAGTTCTACGTGCTTCTTGTTTTTGTATTGATTTGTCTTTTTTTAGTTTGGGGAAATTTTCATCTATTATTCTGTTGAAGATCTGATCAATACCATTCTCTTGGGATTCTTCTCCTTCCTCTATTCCTATGATGCAGAGGTTTGATCTTTTCATAGTGTCCCACAGTTCCCTGTTTTCCACTTTTGTTTATTTTTCAATTTTTCATAATCTTTACTTAAAGTTTTTAGTTGTTCTCTATCTTCCAGGTCTGATATTCTTCGTTCTGCTTCCTCCATTCTACTTCTGGGGCTTTTTCCATTACTTTCCTCTTGATTGGGTGAGTGTTTGATTCCCTTTTTCATTTCCCTTCTGATTTTTTTTCGTATTTCCACTTCCTTTCGGAGCTTCTCAATCTCTTCCTGTAGCTCTTTGCTTCGCTAGTTGGTTTCCCTACCTTTTTCAGCATTGGATCTTTCCAGTGATTCCACTTCCTTCCGGAGTTTGTCTTTCTCTCTCTCTAGGTCCTTCTTGAGTTCTTCATTCTCTTTTCTTAGTTCTTTGATTTGCTCTATAATCTTGTACTTCATTAAGTATGTTCACAATTTTATTTTGATATCTGTGTCCTTGGCCATCCCCAGGGGGATCCCACTGTAGGAATCTTCCACAAGGTTGGTAGATCTTGGTGTGTGATTATCCTGCACCTTTCCCATGTTGTCTCTTCTTTGTCTTCCTGGCATATGGGCTTCTGCTTGCCTGTATTCCAGTGTGAGTCCCCAATGCCTCTTTGTGTTGAAGACTTGATTTGCTTGCCTTCTTCAGATGGCTTCGTTGTTTGATTGATTTGTTTTCTCCCTTTACTCCTTGCTTTGTGGAGTGTTGACTTCTCTAAACTCTAGGTTTTCTATTGTAAGTCCAACTCACTCGTCCTTTTCTGTTCTGAAGATTCTCCAAAGAATCCACAAGGATCCTCCTTCCTTTGGTAATCCCAGTTGGGGGGATGCTCAGGTGGTACCTGTGCTTCAGGTGGTCTTGGGAGATCTCCAATCTCAAGACTCACACAAAGCCAACTTTTATACCATGTGGGAGGATAACTCCACCCCCACAGCCACAAAAGCCAACCAAACCAGGGACAACTAAATTAAATCAAACAACAATCCACCTTCTTATTGTTATCAAGATGTATATTGGTAAAGATATGTTTTCACTTATAGCAATTAACAATAATAATAATAGTGATAATAATTGAATTTATTGTTTGTATTTTGTAAAATGAAAAACTTCCATGGATGATATAAATTTTAGTAGTTACAGGAACCAGATAATATTATTTTCTTAATATTTTTATTGAAGTTTTGTGCATTTCATACACCATTTCTCAGTCCAATTTAGATTCATTTCCCTTTCCATGGCTCCCACCCCACCCAAATTCATGCATTCTGCCATAGTTGACTTGTATCATTTTCCTTTTGGTTGTGAGCCTGAGCCTTTAACGGTTGCACCAGCTCTCCAGCCCTGTGTTTTGTATCTTTTTTCTGAGTCATTTTAAATTTGTTCAAAGCAAAAGATTATTGTTTCGGGGAGAACTTTACTGTTTCAGTTAGGAACCACATAATATTGCAATGACTATTTTGAAACTGTATGAAAGTACTTAAGAAGTAAATTACTGAAGTCAGGAAGTAACTGACCATGGGGTAGAATACAGGTCTTCTTATTAGTGTATGCATGTTTTCATTAATGTGTTATATTACTTTCACCTATAGGAATTAGGTACCAAGAAAGCAAATTAAATTCATCTATCTGGATTATTCCATATGTAAAAAAAAAAATAAATAGTAAGGAGTACTAAATATTTGCAAATTTTCTCTCTATTCTGAAAATAAGAAATCTAAGTAAATGAAATCCACACATGTATTTACCATTTTACAGGAAATGTGATTCCCACTCCAACTAAGAATTTAATTTTCATGTGACTGAGCTTTTGTAGATTAGCTTACTAACTTGATATTACAATATTATCATCTTGGAGATCTCCTGAGACCAACTGAAGCAAGTGCAGGTATGTAGGTAGGAGCTGGGTGCTTCAGCAAGGCTGATAGATGATTCACTTAATCTAGTTAATCCGTTAATCCAGTTATCTTTAGCTTAATTGGCTTTTGTGGCTGTGGGGGCAGAGTTATCTTCCCAGCTGGTATAAAAGGTAGGATTGTTTGAGTCTTGAGATATGAGATCTCCAGAGACCAGATGAAGTGCAGGTACCCCCCCAACTGGGATTATGAAGTCATCTGGAGGAAACAAGCAAAGCAAGCCTTCAACACAGTGAAGAGGCATTTAGGACTCACATTGTGATACAGGCAAGGAGAAGCCCATATTCCAGGAACACAAAGAAGAGACAACACAGGAAAGGGGCAGGATAATCACGCACTTGGGTGGGGTGGNTAGAAGAAATGGATGAATACATGAAATCCTGGGAATCACCAAAGCTCAACCAAGAAGAGATCAACAGCTTAAACAGACCTATAATACATGAAGAAATTGAAGATGTAGTAAGAAACCTCCCAACTAAAAAAAAGCCCAGGCCCAGACGGTTTCATGGCAGAATTCTATAAAACATTTCAAAAAGACCTACATCCATTATTACTGTTTAAAAGGATACAATCAGAGGGAATTCTCCCAAATTCCTTTTATGAAGCCAGCATCACTCTACTACCAAAACCAGGCAAAGATACAACTAAAAAGGAGAATTATAGACCCATCTCCCTAATGAACACAGATGCCAAAATTCTAAACAGGATACTGGCAAATCGCCACAGACCCACATCAAGAAGATCATCCATCATGACCAAGTTGGATTCATACCAGTGTTGCAGGGATGGTTCAACATAAAAAAATCAATAAACATCATCAAACACATAAATGGAATGAAAGACAAAAACCACACCACCATCTCAATTGATGCTGAAAAAGCCTTTGACAAAACCCAGCATCCCTTCATATTTAAAGTCCTAGAGGGAATTGGATTGGAGGGATCATTCCTCAATGTAACCAAATCCATGTACAGGAAACCCACAGCCAATAGCGTCCTAAATGGGGAAATGACAGAAACATTCCCTTTAAAGGTAGGAACTGGAGAAGGCTTCCCCCGTCACCACTCCTCTTCAATATAGTGCTTGAAACACTTGCTAGAGCAGTAAGGCAAGATATGGAAATTAAAGGAGTACTAATTGGAAAAGAGGAAGTCAAGCTACCCCTATTTGCTGATGATATGACTGTTTACTTAAGGGATGATAAAAACTCCACCAGAAAACTGCTAGAAACGATTATCATCTTCAGCAAAGTGACGGGATAAAAATTAACCTAAAATAATCAATGGCCTTTCTTTACACCAAGAACAAGCAACAGGAGAAAGAATTCAAAGAGACCTTCCCACTCACAACAGCCTCAAAAACAATAAAATACCTAGGAGCAAACGTAACCAAGGACAACAAAGATCTCTACAACAAAAATTTTAAACCTTTAAAGAAAATAATTGAAGAAGTCATTAGAAGATGGAAAAACCTCCCATGCTCATGGATTGGGAAAATTAACATTGTAAAATTGTCCATTCTACCGAAACTCTTGTATAGATTTAATGCAATCCCAATCAAAATCCCCAAGAGTTTCTTCACAGGCTTGGAAACAAAGTGCTTAAATTCATTTGGAAAAGCAAAAGACCCCAAATAGCTAAAACATCCCTGAGTGAAAAGAGCTACACATGGGGTATCTCTATACAAGACTTCAAACTAAACTACAGGGCTATAGTCATAAAAACAGCTTGGTACTGTTACACAGTACCAAGTACAGGTACACAAAAACAGACCTGTTGACCAATGGAACAAAACCGAAGATCCAAACTTGAACACATACAATTTCAGCCATCTCATATTTGACAAGGGGTCTCAGAAGACACAATGGAGAAAAGACAGCATCTTCAGCAAGTGGTGTTGGCAAAACTGGATCACCACTTGTAGAAGAATGAAATTAAACCCCTACCTCTCACCCTGTGCAAAAGTCAACTCCAGATGGATCAAAGACCTCAACGTGAAACCCCAACCTCTGAAGGCTATAGAAGAAAAAGTGAGCAGCAGACTACAAGACATAGGCGTAGGAAAAGACTTCCTAAATCAGACAGCAGCTGCACAAGAATTAAGGTCGACAGTTGACAAATGGGACCTCATTAAACTCAAAAGCTTCTGTACATCAAAAGAAACAATCAAGGATGTGAGGAGAAATCCCAGAGAGTGGGAGAAAACATTCACTGCAGAAACATCTGACAAAGCATTGATTTCCAGAATATATAAACTACTCAAAAAACAAAGAAAAAAGAAAACAAATGACCCACTCAATAGATGGAGCAAAGAGCTGAACAGAGAATTCACAAGTGAAGAATTATAGATGGCTGAGAAACATCTTAAGAAGCGTTCAACATCACTAATCATTAAGGAAATGCAAATCAAAGCCACTTTAAGATAGTATCTTATTGCAATAAGACTGGCTATTATCAAGAAAACAAATGATACCAAGTGCTGGAGAAGTTGTGGGGAAGGGGGAACACTCATCCACTGCTGGTGGGAATGTAAACTCGTACAGCCATTATGGAAAGCAGTGTGGAGAACCCTTGGAAGACTTGGAATGAACTTGCCACCCAACCCAGCCATACCACTCCTATGCATGTACTCTCAAGACTCACCCCGCCACAGAGATACATGCATGGCCATGTTTATTTCAGCTCTCTTCACAATAGCAAGGAGCTAGAACCAACCTAAATGCCCCTCAACTGATGAGAGGATAGAGAAAATGTGGTACATCTACTCAATGGAGTTCTATGCAGCAGTAAAGAAAGATGACATCATGAGCTTTGTAGGAAAATGGCTGGAGCTAGAGGACATCATGCTGAGTGAAGTAACACCATCCCAGAAAAACAAACTATGAATGGTGTCCCTCATCTGTCGATGCTAGTGCCAATTACCTAGTTGTAAGTATTTCTTGTACGCGGCCCCTTGAGCTTTTGTCCAAAGCAGTTGGGAGTAATGCATATTGAAAACAACAACAACAATAACAACAACAACAACAACAACAACAACAGAAAGGACTGCATCAAAGACCTGACTAAAACAGTGAACTTCTGCTCAAAAGAGTGAACTTGGAAAATATTGAGAAAGACTGAGAAAGAGATGAAAAGCATGTTTGTCAGTGATCTTCTGCTCAAACAGTCACATGGAGAATATTGAGAAAGACTGAGAAAGAGATGAAAAGCATGTTTGGCAGAATGCATGAGCTCTGGTAGGGTGGCGGGTTGGGGGGGACACGGGTCTAGATTTGATAAAAACATATATAAATAAATAAATTTTAAAAAAGAATTTTATCATCTTAAAGGGTTCAGTCAATCAATCCTTCGTCTCATTAATATTAGACTTACCTGTTTTTATTTATTACCTCAGTGTTCATTCTATAAAAAAGGTTGGTAGAGTATTTTAATATTTCTCATTAAGAAATGAAAATAAGGGGCTGGAGTGATGGCCTAGCCGTTAAGAGCACTGACCGCTCTTACAGAGGACTGGGGTTTGATCCCCAGCACCTACATGGCGGCTGAGAACTGTCTGAAACTCCAATTGCAGGAGAACTCCAGTTCCAGGGGAATCCGACACCCTCTTCTGACCTCCACGGCATTGCAGGACATGGGTGCACAAACCTACATGCAGACAGTACATTCACACACACAAAAAAATAAAAAAAAAATATCGAAAAGGAAATGAAAATAATAGTTGTAATACATTTATCAATGAGTTCCAATATTTTACTTAAAGTTATGAGAATGTGGTCAGGCATGGTGGTACATGACTTTAGTCCCAACACTCGGGAGGCAGAGGCACATGGATCTATGTGAGTTCAAGGCCAGCCTGGTCTACAGAGTTCCAAGCCACCTGGGACTAAAGGGAGCCCCTGTCTCACAAAGACCCCCTCCAAGATAAAAGTAAAGAGAATGTTCATATTTTATATTAAGTCAAATTTTAAAATCATTAATTGAAAGCTTTAATTTATAAATTAAAGCTAATTCCCCTGATTCATTAAAACTACACTTACTTAAGATGATTTTCACTTGATTATGAATATTATAATTGAATGTCTTAATATGCAAATACCTAGTTTAATTTACATATGCTCCAGAAATTACAAGCTCTTTTAATTGCATTAAAGTTATTTAAAATATAAGGACTTCTACCCTATAAGGAAAAGAAATTATGATACTGCAAACTATATTGGAAGATTTAATATTTAAATAGCATACTTGTCCTTATTTTAAAATATCAAATATGATGAACATTTTACTTTCAAGGTTTTAAGTGTGACATTCAAAGAATTTGTACATTTGAAATATTTAGTATAATTAAAAGATTTTGTCCAGCTTAAAATTCAAGAATATTATTAGCAACTACTGATGATAAAAATAAGAGAGTAGAGCTTTTAAACTCATGATAAATATAATTTTCTTCATGAATTAATATAAAATAATACTAAGAACAATTGTTTATGTATCATGTGAACAAGTATGCTGTGGTATGCCTATGGAGATAAGAGGAGAACTTTCAGGAGTATATTGTTTTCTTCTACCATGTGAATCTTGAGGTGGAACTGGTCCTCAGGCTTGGAAAAAAATGTGGATCTATTTTTAATATTTTTAAATTTTGTTATTTATTATTTGTGTCAAAGTTGCAGTAACTATTCATTATCATGAACAACTTGGAAACAGGGATTCTGACATGTATGTAAGCATATAAAAGCGAAAACATAAATTTTAATTATTTTTCCTTTATATTTGTTTTCTTTGTACCATAAAACATTACTTATAATAATGGATGTTGCTATCAGAGATATCAAATATATGTTTATTTTTACAATTCTAGTAAACAATTTTATATAATCTCTGACTTTATGCCCATCTAATACTTATTAATTATTCTTCAGAATATATCAAATAATCACTATTATCCAAATTTGCAATATATATCTTTGGTTCTGATTATATGATTTTCCTCCAAAGTTCTATGATTTGTAGAAAATAATTGAAAATTATGTTTCCAATTTTCATCTGTTATTTAAATTTATATTAGTCTCCCTTATGAGACATGAACTGTGCTTGTAGAGGCAACACATGTCCTGGGTCTCTGAGGCGAGAGGAAGAAGACATTGCACTCTGTCATCCAGCAGACTCAATCCTGCCCATCACCTCACACTCAGTGGCTTAGAGGAGTAGTCTTGTAACATCAAGCAGCACATACTGCATTAAGGTGCATTTGAAGTGTTTAGGTATTATAAATCCTACTTCAGAAAACATACAACTTGTTACTTTTTTCTTGGTTTGAACACTTTCTACTACTTAAATCCTCCTCTATAACACACTTCTATTTTAAAGTCAGATATAACACTTGTGAATGTTATTTTTATTCACTCCAAACTTCCATTGATTTCTTCTGTTCATCTTCTTAGAAACTTTGTGAATATATATAGTGAAACATTTCTCCTTTTGCGTAAAATCCTAGCACTTGGGAGGCAGAGGCAGGCGGATCTTTGTGAGCTCAAGGCCAGCCTGGTCTACAGAGAGAGTTCCAGGACAGCTGGGGCTACAGGGAGACCCTGTCTCAAAAAGACCAAAAAAAAAAACAAAACAATATATATATATAATTATGTATTATATATTATATATA
>VZQC01004376.1:10209254-10312785 GCA_009823505.1 Rhizomys pruinosus
CATTCTGCCGTAAGTTTTCTGCATCTTTCTCTGCTTTTTTGTTTTGTTTTGTTTTCATTTTTTTTAACAATAGGTGATAATTTGTGAGTACAAGCATCCTTCATGTAAAACCAATTTGCAAGCAGTTGTGCCCAAACCCACACAGCTCATGGGTCCCACCATCCTGAAAGGGGGAGCTTTTATAAACATATTACCCATTTGAAAGAAGTAGAGGGCTGATTCATAAAGCTAGCTAGAAATTTAAAGTTATTTACTGGAAAATTGTACTGATTAGATCTTTTGAAATTTAAAATATCAATTTTAGCTCTATTAATGCATTGCAATGATTCTCCACCTTAATATATGGAATCTTCTACAAAAGAAATTGTGAAAATGACAAACATATAACTCTCATAAACTATGCAAATTATATGAAGTACTCTAAAAATATTGCATATTTTCAAGAATATACAAGACTATTCAAGAGAATGGAACTCACTCTCCTAAAAGAGTGAAGTGTTTACAGATATCTTGAAGCATGTTTCTTTAACATATATATTTTAATGCAGTTTAAGTTCTTCATATACTGAGCTAATACTTTCTACAATGCTGCCCAAGAGAGAGGGGTTCATGGGCTCCCCTTTCAGGAGTGTGCTGCACATTTACTCCTCTAAGCTAGCCAGTATCCTCTCACTTGGGCTTGCTTTCTTCACTGGGGGCTATGCCCAGAATCAGCTGGCTCATGTGGTATAGAAGACCTTGCTGAGTGAGTCAGTAACCTGTTCACTCCGTTGCCATATTCTGGATCCAAAATGAGGCCACTTACTGCTCTAGCTCCTGACTAGCCTGATGAACTAACTGGAACCAGTCCACCTGGCCACACTTTCCACACTAAAAGTCCAAGTTGTGATGGCTCACCTATACACTCACCAGCCTAGATTCATTGCCTGTCCAATAAAAACTCAAAAGTAACAGCTGAAATACAAATATTATCTCACTAGTCATACCTAAACAGAAAAAAAAAAAAACTATAGCAACAATAAAAACTGAACTAACCCTCAAGTCAACAAAGACAAGCCAGTCCATGATATTATAAATACAACAGACAAAAGAAGTCCATATGCCCAGGTCGCAAGTCTAAAATATAATTAATATGAAAAGTCAAGGTAATAAATTCTGACCAAATATGACTAAGCCTATAGAAAATTCGACAATGAGAACTACCCCGAGGAACTGTGAGAAAGAGAACATTAAAAAAAAAAAATCATGAACATTATCAAAGAATCCAAGGATTTTAAATAACACGAATCAGCACAAAGAGGAAAAGAATAAGGTTCCTGAATGAAGCTCAAGAATACAATAGAAGGATGAGTGAAATGACAAAGGCAATTCAGGATCTGAGAAGTGAATTCATGAAAGACCTAGAAATACTGAAGAAAATTCAGTGTAAATGGAGATGGAATTTAAAAACTCAGACAGCCAATTTGAAATGACATGAGAAAGTCTTAACACCAGAATGAATAAAGTGGAAAAGAGGGTACCAAAACTTAAGTTGGAAAATAGAAACTCTCAATCAAAGAAATAAGAAAATAAAAATAAACAGCAACAATAACCCATAAAAGATAGGAATAGAATATTCAGAAGCAGTGGGATTCAAGGTCAATGGCATTGACCATATTTTCACAGGATTGTAAAAGGAAATTTATCTAAATCAGAGAAAGTCCAACAGAAATACAAGAAGCCCCCAGAACACCAAATAAATAAGACCAGAAAAGAAACTTCCTATAGCATACCATGATCAAAACACTAAATACAGAGAACAAAGAGACAGTACTTGAAGCTGCAAGAGACAGACAGATTGATATAAAGGAAGCCCATGAGATTAACAGCTGACTTTAATGCAACCTACAAAAGCCAGAGGAGCGTGTAACAATGCACTCAAAGCTCTATGTGACTACAGATGCCAACCCAGAATACTTTACCCAGCACAACTGTCTATCATAGTAGAAAGAAATAATCTTCCATGATAGGCTTTCAATGGAAAATCAGTTTTCTCACAGATGAGCTCCATGAGAGGTTATCTAAATCCTAGTGAGTAGTCTTAACACAACTACATAGGAGTGAGTGTACTGTATATATGTATATGTATATAAATATATGCATGTATATGTAACAGCAATATGAATGAAGGGGACAAGAAATTGAGAGGGAGTGTGGAGAATGGCAGAAGAGTTGGAGACTGAAGGGATGGAAGTAGTGAAAAGTCTAGAGTCGATATGATGCTCACAAAATTTTATTTTACTCTTTTGGTCTTTTTAGACAGGTTTCCTGCCACTCCAGCTGGCCTAATTCGCTATGTAGAGCAGCCGCAGCTTGAACTCCAGAGATCTTCATGTCCCGCCTCCTGTGAGCTGCGGTTAAAGGCATGCACCACCAACTGTAGCTCAGAAAAATAATTTAAAAATACTTTATTTTGAGCATGGAGAGATGTCTCAGTGGTTAAAAGCACTGGCTGTTTTTGCAAAAGAACTGGGTTTGATTCCAGCAACCACATGGTAGCTAACTGTCCAAAACTCCAGTTTCCATGAGATCCCACTCCTTGTTCTGACTTTATTGTAATGAACTAATATATAAAATCATGAGACTAGAATTTCTCTTAATTTTTATTTAGAAAATATTTTATTTATTTATTTTTAATTATTTTATTTATTCATTTATGTGTATGAATGTATTGTCTGCGTGTAGGTTTGTGCACCCGTGTCGTGCAATGCCATGGAGGTCAGAAGAGGGAGTTGGATTCCCCTGGAGCTGGAGTTCTCCTGGTATTGGAGTTACAGACGGTTCTCAGCCACCGTGTGGGTGCTGAGGATCGAACCCGGGTCCTCTGCAAGAGCAGTCAACGCTCTTAACCGCTAGGCCATCTCTCCAGCCCCTAGAAAATATTTTATTTATAAAAGATTCAAAATGAGCCTACCACCTGACACAATCAAACCACTCCTTGGTATATATCCACAACACTCTAACCATCGCAGAGATACATGCTCATCCATGCTTATTGCAGGTCTCTTCAAAATAGTGAAGAGCTGGAAGCAACCCAAGTGTCCCTCAACTGACTAGTGGGTAAAGAAACTGTGGTACATTTTACACAATCCAAATCTATGCAAGGGTAAAGAAAGACAACATCATGAAATTTGCAATTAAATGGATGGAACTAGAAGCCATTATGCTAAGTGAAGTAACACAGTCCCATAAAAGCAAATGGCATATGGTATCCCTCAATTGTGGATCCTAGTACCAAATCTCTATTTGTAAGGCAGAATGAATAATTCTTTTTTTTTTTTATATTTATAATACCTGATGTTACTCCTCAACTTTTTATGTAATGTAGGAATGTAAAGTAATATTATTTTCTTTTAACAGTACAACTCTACTGTTAAAATGTGAATCCTTAAACATGTTTTGGAATTAATCTGTAGTTTATTTTCATATGTCATAATTTTAGCGTATATGTGGTGTGTATATATACATATTTTGGAGTGATACAAATTGGCAGGAATAACAACAACAAAAAGACTAGGTCAAAGACTAGGTCAAGACTGAAACAGTAAACTTATGCCCCAAACAGTAAACTTATGCATCGAAAAAAAAAAAAAATTAAATGCTGAGAAAAAGATGCAGGACATGTATGGCAGAATGCATGAGATTAGATGGGGTTAGTAGTAAGGAAAGGAGAATGGACCTAACTTTGACAGAGAATTTTTTTATGAAGTGCACAAAACTTCAATTAAAAAAGAAAGTATTAGAAAACATAAAAGAAAATATTTTATTTATTATTATTAGTCCGTTTTTAATTTTATTGTTTTTCCTGCAATATACATTTTGTACTCAAATTCTGCATATGCCATACAATATATCTTATTCATATTTAGACTGCATCCCCTATCGAAACCCAAACCCCACTCCCATAGCCAGGCCACTAGATTTCATGTATACTATCATGTATTTTAAGGCCTAACTTGTGTCTGCAGGTGTCCCTTGATGCGAGTTTATCCACTGGAACCTGGTAAGCCTATCTAGAACCAGCTCCTTAAATACAAACATTTAAAAACTGATGTCATTTTAACGAAAATGTGCAGTGTCATGGAGGATGGACAAGAAATAATAATGTATATGCAATGGTCTTTTGCTATTTTGGTCTTGGATTGTGTGAGGATTTTAGTTGATAGAGCCAGAGGTGCAAAGCCAAGTTCCATTGCTAATTATGTATCCTTTCAGCCAATATCTGTTGCATGCTTCCCATGAATATTTAAGAGTAATACAGAAAATTTAGAATTGAAAATTTCTTAAAACATTTATATAATAGAATGGGTACCTAAATTTAAATGAATGCTGACATAAAAAAGTGTATGTACTAAGCATAAACCAGCCTCTTAATATACCCAGTGTGCACATGTTTATCCAGAGCAAAGGCGAAGGAGCAAAACAAATATATATTTTTTAATTTCTATATTCTGGAAATTAAATTAATACCTGAATTTTCTCACATTTGGCAAATTTAGCTACTGCTTGCTGTGTGAATTGAGAATTCCACACTCTAAGTACAATCAAGAGACAGAAACCTCACAGCATGAATGAAAGAATAATAAAAAAGACAAATATGTTTTAGGTGATTGTCTGTTGAGAACAAAATTTCAAAGTAGTGTATTTATATGCAAATAATATTTCTAGAACAAGATTCTGCTGTAGTTAAGTTTTTATGAGTATTATCTCACGTGCCATCAGCATCGATTGTTATGAGAACAATATATTGTCATGGAAATAAAATTTTAATAAGGAGTCAAAAGAACTAGATTTGTGCATTTGTTTTGCTGGTGTCTCCTTGAGATTGCATGCCACTGTTTACACTCTTCATTTTCATCACTCTTTAAAATGAATTCCTTCTTTGCCGCAGGATATACTGTAGAGCAAATGGGTTAATGTACTTAAAATCACTTGCCAATTATCCTAAGAAGTGAGATGTTTTGATATCAATGACCAGACCATTCATTTTCATCTATGCAACTTCTGTGTTGCCATGGGACATTAAAAGCTGTGCCATCCAACATATCGGTATTCATGAAATTCTTGCCTAAGATGAGAATTTTCCCACCAGTATTGTACAACAGCAGCTTTACAGAAGGTTCAGAGACCACACTGCAATAACCAGGCAGGAAGACCATTTGGAGAGAACATTCAGTATGCAGCTGTTCATATGAACTTAAGCTGCTTTGTTAAATGGAATAAAAAAATGCAAGCTGCATTATCTATTGATACAGCAGTGAAAAATTATTATTTTTTAATTTAGTCTGCCAGAGAGCAATACCTTGCTTGAAACATAAGGGGTTATGACCATAAGAAATTTCTGAACTGCCTTGGAGCATGACTGAAGCTCTCAGTAGGACATTAGGTAATGTTGAACAGTGCTGAGAATATGAGTGAATCATTTCACTATAGCCAGTAATATTCTGCCATTTTGCTTTCCCATTCTTTTAGCACTTAATTTTACACATTACTGTTGATTGTCACAAAGACAAAGCCTTGGTAATTTTGCATAATTTCATTAGTTAATAATTATATGTTTATTAATCTCTTCCTAATGCAAATTTTCATATTTAAAATAGATGTCTGTCACTGCTATTGAATTTATCAGGATTTTTCTTTTATTAGGGCTTAGTTTCATTTACATTAATTGTAATGAAAGTTCTTATTAGTACTTAGAAAACTGAATAACATTTTGGATAAAGTATCAAAATGGTTAACAATTTTAATTATTTTAAACTTCAAAGAATTGTTTTTTTCAAATGAAAAATACAATAGTTCTGTATTTTCAGCTATTTTTGAGGAAAATTAAAATAACAAAATAACAGGGACTATATGAGACTGTTTCTGAATTTTAATGTAATTGATATTGGCTGATATTTGTCAGATATTTTCTATTTCTCAAAGCTATATGTAATAAAAGTTACAGGAATTTCTAAGTAAGCTTTTATTCTCCCTTCTTTCTCTCTCTCTAGTTCTCTCTCATTCCCACTTTTCATCACGATTTCTTTGAGACAAATACTCTTAAATTCTGGCATATAGTCTATAATTGTTTCAGAAATACATAGTATATTTCCTATCTATTATATTTCCCCTTATTTATAGCTCATTGACAATCTATTTTCCTTAAGTTTTTGACAGAAACTATGCAATATGAATCTATAACATTCCATAATTTTATATGTAGACTTTTGTATCTATTCTATAATTGCTTCTAATTTGTATAATTATAATAGAGACTGTGATAATATATTTATTGAGGTACTCTGAACATTTTTTTCATAGAAAATCAAATTTATTTATTAGTGTCCTCAATTTACTTTGAATACACCAATAAATTCAAAATATTTTAATAAAGCACCAAATATTATTTATGTTCCCACTACTGACATTTTCATTGATACTATACAAAAAATTATTTAAATCCTTATTCCTCAACATGACTCAAAATGATGGCATTAAATTTGAGTGTAGAAATTATATTATTCCCAACCACATGTTTATAAAACAAAAGTCAGTATCAATAAATTATAATCATTTTAATAACAGATAATACATATAGAACAAATTTATCCCACCCGAACCACTCTGTATATGTTTTTAAAATATTCTTATGAAGGAGTGAGAAATATATTTGAAAAATTTCCACTCTGTACTAAGGTAGAAATATTGCTTGAGAAAATATATATAGGAATGTTAAATTTTTTTAACATGAATAGTAACTGAGAAATAAGAGCTGTTCTGATTTTAGTATTTCACATAGTTTTTGTCCATAAAGATCCAAACGGATCTTGTTATTAAAGGGATGACACAATTTGTCACCAACTATAAAATTTGAGCTTTAATGCAAAATTTGAAATATGGAATATTTTCATACATTACTATAAAACTGACATCTTTACAGTATTTGGAAAAAATGATGAATTTAGAGGTATTAGCAAACATTTTATTTCTTTAAAGAATGTATCATTAGTAGTGAGATAATCATGATTTTAATGAATTGATAGTTTCAAAATTATCAGTGCCCAGTGTTACAAAAGCATATTCAATATCACTGTGAATGCAAGGGAGACAATGACATTTAAGAAGCTGAACATCCTCATATGTGGATGGAGACACCAAGTCCCCAGTTGGTAGGTAAATTGAGCAACTACATTATTATATTTATTTGTATCTGAAAGCAATTGTGTTGTTATAATGTGAATCCCTTAAGGGGCTCTAGAATCCACCTACCACTTGTATTCAGACATTGTAATTACCATATAGGGGTGGAAAATATGTATTCATATTCTAGAGTGATATAAAATGAAATGGAATAAATGAGCCCTCAAACATATTTTGGAATTAACGTACAGTTTATTCCCAAAGGTCATAATTTTGATACACATGCGTTGTTTAAACAAGCATAATTTGGTGTAATATGAAGTGGAGGGAACAACAACAACAACATAAGGACTGAGTCAAATAACTGACTGACAATTAAATTCTGCTCAAAACAACAAGCCTCTGCAGAAAAAAAAAATTCCTTGGAAACACTGAGAGAAAGATGCAAGTCATGCATGTCAGAATACATAACCTGGGGTGTGGGGAGGGGCAGGGAGAAGGTAATGTATCCAGATTGGACTGAAAAGTAATGTAATAAATATACATAATGTCAAAAAAAATAACATAATTAAAAAAAAAAGAAGCTGAACATAACTTGCTTCGGACTTCTGTGTTAATCACTATCTTCCTCAAGAAACAGTTTCTCTGGGGAGAGTTAAGAGATGCACTCATTTATCAGAATAGCAGTAAGCATTAGGAGTCAATGTAATACTGTAAATTTAGCAGGATAATAATATTAGGATCTCCTTAAAACCCCTGACCTGTCTAGCCACAAATTTTTGTCCTTGGTAAAAGTACCATGTATGTATGATACCTTCCCTCTTTTGTAAAGCAGGACTTAAATCCAATCTGAAGAGATTGATTATTACCATAATAGTAATGCCACTATTCCACCGGTGAGCATATTTTGCCAAGCTAGTCATTATTTTAGTTTAAAGGGTTCACACCACTTTGACGATGTTTTTTTCTAATAGCATAATACCACTTTTTAGTAAAATTAAAGCTAGATGATAGATATATACCTTTTTTCAAAGCCAATGTTTATTGAAGCTTTGTGCATTTCATACAAAATTTCAAATCAAATCTAGACCTGTGCCCCTTCCTTACCCCTTGACCCCACCAGAGCTCATGCATTTTCCAACGATGTTTTTCATCTTTTTTGTAGTCTCTCTCAAAATTCTTGATGTGCAAGTTTACTATTTTGAGTAGAAGATCACCATTTCAATCAGTTCTTTAACCCAGATTTTTGTTGTTGTTGTTATTGCTGCTGCTGTTACTGCTGTTGCTGCTGTTGTTATTTCTTCCAATATGCATCACCCCAAAATATGCATATATGCATATCACATATATCATAGGTTTTAGCGTCTTCAGCTTATGATTTTTTTTTTCTTTATTAGGCTAAAAGATGTCATGTTTGAAGGCTCCTCCTTGGCAAGCCCAACCCACCATCAGTTCTGCCTGCTGCTCCACACTGGGGTTTTCCCTTCCTATGGTCACCAAATGAGGTCCAATAAGCAGTGCATCCTGTCTTGATCTTCCTGTAGTGGTCTCTGTGATACAGCCTGGGTAGTCCAACAACGGCAGTCTATACTTTGAAGAGGCTGAAACCACAGTAGTAGCTCAATCCACTTGCACTGAAGATTTGGAGGATTCTTGGAGAGACATGAGTCTTCAGTCCATACTGGAAGGTTGAAAAGCTGTGTCTCATGACAAAAGCAGTGGCAGTCACAGGGTAGCTGCACTTGCCAGTAAGACAGGCAAAACAATTGTGCTCTTTTTTTTTTTTTTTTTTAAGTTTTTGTCTTTTTACTAAGATCTCAAGTTTTACACCTGAAGTGCAATTTCTCAGGCCTTACTATTTATTTATTTCTGGTTATACTTTCTTTTTGGATGTTTAAGGCCACATAGTTAGCGCAGATTAACCAAGGTTTTTGTTTTCTCAAGGTCATCTGAGGATCTGGTCCTCAGTGGTCACTCAGTTTTGTTTTGTTTTGTTTTGGGTGGGGCAGGGGTCTTGGCTCCTTTTGGCTTTTCATTTACCAGTTCTATCCACAAAGCCAGGTCTTGTTAGACCAGGCTTCTCTTTTTGAAGCATGAGCAGAATTTCTTCTTTATAGACTGTACACTGGCTGAAGTCCCATTAGTGGATCTCCAAAACCTCGCTGCACAGGAAGATTGATAACTCACATTTGCAGGACATTTCAAGAGATGCCACCCATGCATAGTTCCCTGGCATTTAGTTGACCTCTGAGGGCAAGGAACGAAGTTATCCCTTAAGACCCTCGGCCAAATTGGTATGGACATTAAGTATGGTTGTTAAGCATGCAGAAAGGCTGTTATACAAGACTGATATTTTTAACTACTCTGTAATACTTTAGAAAAGGCTTGGACAAAAGCTCCAGGAGCCTGTGTAAGAAATACTAAGAAGCACTCCCATAAATTAAAACTTGTGGTTAGACATAATGTCATGACAAACTATTTTTTCCTCATTGTGTTTATCTTATATTACTCTAAAATATGCATACATACCCTCCACCCATATACCAAAAGTTCCTAACTCTGAAAATAAATGGTAGCTTAGTCTAGAACCTGTTAAGGGATTCAGAATTTAAGAGCACATTTGTTTTCAGATCACAAGGAATATAACATTACTGTTGCTCAGTTTGCCTTACAACTAGGTAATTGGCACTAGCATCCACAGATGAGGGGTACCATTGTTTTCTGTGACTGTATTACTTCACTTAACATGATATCTTCTAGTTACATCCATTTGCCTGCAAAGTTCATGATGTCATCTTTCTTTACCACTGCATAGAACTCCATTGTGTACATGTACCACATTGTCTCTATCCACCAGTCAGTTGAGGGGCAGTTGGGTTGATTCCAGCTCTTCCCTGTACTTCAGGCAGTCTTGGGAAATCCCCTATCTAAGCTTTGTGCACTCAGATATATACCTTTTAAGTCAGTAGCAGTTTATTTTCATTGTATGGACAACGAGTCACATATGCAGTATCTGCACCACCAGGTTGTTTACATCAAGTTTGGGCCTGGGATTTTTATATTTGGGAGATTTTTTATTACTTCTTCAATTTCCTCAAGTATTTTGGGTCTGTTTAAGCCGTCAATCACTTCTTGGTTAAACTTTGGTGAATCCCAGGATTTCAGATATTCAACCATTTCTCCTAGGTTTCCAAATTTAATAGAGTATAGGTTTTTGAAGTATTCTCGTATGATTCTCTGTATCTTTTCTTTATGTGTTGTGATGTTTCCCTTTTCATCATGAATGCTATTGATTTGGAATTGCTCTCTCTTTCTTTTGGTTAACTGGGCTAGAGGTCTGTCTATTTTGTTTATCTTTTCAAAGAACCAGGTTTTAGATTCTTTTTTTGTATTATTTTCTTTTTTCTATTTCATTGATTTCTGCTCTGATTTTTGTAATTTCTTCCTGTCTGTTGGGTTTAATGTTTGTTTTTTGTTGTCTCTCAAGTGTTTTTAGCTGCAGTGTTATATCCTTCATCTGTTCTCTTTCTGTTTTTCTTTTTCTTTTTTTAATGTGGGCACTTAGGGCTATAAATTTCCCTCTCAGGACTGCTTTAAATGTATGTCACATGGTTTGTTATGTTGTATTCTCCTTTTTGTTTATTTCCATGAATGCTTGTATTTCATTCTTTATTTCTTCTCTGACCCACTCATTATTCAGGATTGTGTTGTTTAGTGTCCATGTGTCCATAGAGTTAGTAGGGCTTATCCTGGTGTAAATATTGAACTTTTTTGCACTTTTATATTTGTTGAGTTTTCTTTTGTGTCCCAGTAGGTTGTCAATTTTGGAGAATGTCCTATGGGGCACTGAGTAGAAAGCATATTCTCTGGTGTTTGGGTGGAATATTCTGTAGATATCTGTGAGGTACATTTGATGTATTTTATTTTTCAGTTCCAATGTGTCTCTGATTATTTTTTGTCCAGTTGATCTATCCAAGGGACTCAATGGGGTATTGAAGTCCCCCCACTATTAATATGCTGGGTCTTGAGGCCTGAAGGATTGTGTTTATAAAGTTTGGTGTGCCAAAGTTTGCTGCATAAACATGTAATATTGTGAAATCTTCCTGGTTAATTTTTCCGTTGATAAGTGTATAATGGCACTCTTTGTCTTTTCTGATTAATTTTACTCTAAGGTCTATTTTGTCTGATATTAGAATAGCAACTCCTGCTGGCATTTTAGTACCATTTGCTTTGAATATTTTTTCCATCCTTTCACTCCAAGGTGGTGTCTGCCCTTGAGGGTGAGATGAGTTTCTTGAAAATAGCATATAAATGGATTCTGTTTCCTAATCCATTATCCCACTCTATGTCATTTGATTGGGGAGTTTAGACCATTTATATTTAAAGTTATTATTGATAGATTTGTGTTGTTTCCTTTCAACTTATTTTTTGTTTGCATTCTTGGCCTATATTTTCATTTAGTCTGTTATGCTTTTCTTAATTTCTCTCTTTAGTTGTTTGGGAATATTTGCTCCTTTCCTCTGTTCTTTGAATTTCTTTGAGTATTTTCTGAAGTGTTGGTTTATTTGACATATATTCTTTCATTTTGTTTATGTCATTTTTTTTCTTTTCTTCTTCAATTATAAAACGTTTTTGCTGGGTATAATTATTTGGGTTGGCATCTAAACTTGTTGGGCAGCCTAGATGAGATACTGGTACACAGCCTTGCTGTGTGGCCAGTGACTCATCCCCCACCTAGGGGAGCAAAGAGAAGAACTTTGTGCATGAATAGAGAGGCAGATAGGAGGCCTACAGACTTGGAGGGTAGGCCAGGTTAAGAACTAGCACGTGGGTCAAAGGAGTAACCCCCCAACCATATGCTCAAGCTACTGGTACTATAGTGGATAATATAAGCTGCTGGTGCTCTGGTTGGGATGATCCAGCAGGCACAGTGCCAGTGGTTCTAGGCTGCCTAGCCAATTCTGAGGAAGAAACCTCAGGAAGCAGAGTGAGGGATCAACCAGTCCTCCTTATTAACATTTGAGATTACCACCAGAATCCAAACGAACAAATAAAACAACAACAATAACAATAACAACAACACAAATCCACATGCTAAAGACACACAAAAAAACAACAAAAATATGGGAAAACTCATAATAAATCCCCACCAACTTCTGTCATTTCTGTAGAAGAACCTGACAATGAGATCTCCCTGGAAAGAAAACAAGACACTGACCTTAGAAGACCAATTGTAGACATAATCAGAGAAATCAAAGAATATGAAGAACAAATCAGAGAACTAAGGGGAGAGAATGAAAAACTCATGAAATAGAAGGAAAGAATGATAAAAACCAGAGGAAGAGAATGAGAAACTGAAAAGAACTAGAGGAGGAGAAACAGAAACTCTGAACAGAACTAGAGGAAGAGAAATACAAACTCTGAAAAGAATTAAAGGGAGAAAAATTATAAAATCCAGAAGGAAGTGGAAGCACTGAAAAGATCTCAGGCTGAATGAAAAAAAGAAACTGACACAGTGAAGCAAGGAGATGCAAGAAGAGAATGAAAACCTCTAAAAGGAAATGGAAATACTGAAGAAATCAGAGGATGAAATGAAAAAGGAAATTGAACATTCATCCCATTAGCAGGAAAGGATAGAAAAAAGCCTCAGAAGCAGAATGGATAAAGCAGAAAAAAAGAATATCATATCTACAGGATAACATGGCACAACTAGAAATCTCAAGTAAAGATTATGAATTTTTTTTAAAAATTCCAAGAGTGTAGCTGGTGCTGACGGAGGAGTCTTGCTTGACTCAAGGAGACCTATATTTGCTTTATTGGTTTAGTGGTCTTTGGTAACACTCTCTGGCATCCCAGAGACCATCTGTATACTTGCAAGTGTGGTCTCCATACATCTTTGCCATGTTTGTATCAGGTCTTCAACAGCAAGGCCTTATCGCCTCTCTTCCTGCAGATATCCCAGTTAGGAGGCAAGGAGCCTTTACCATTTGTGGGGGCTTGGATCCCCTGGCCAACATCTCCTTGGTAGAATAATCCATTGTTGATGTCAGAGCTCCTGTATTGATATATTTTGTTTAGGTGCATAGCTTAAGGAGACTTTAGCATTATATTTGGTTCTGAATAGAAAATAATCCTTTTCACAGTTTCTATGTCCATTAGTCAATTAAAGAAGGCAGTTTTATTGATTTTACAAGAGAACACTTCTATAACAGCCATATGTCTGTATATCCCAAATCTAATTGGCTAATGGCTCTCTCCTTGGAGGAATAACCCACGGCTGATGTCACAAGCTTACATCCTCTAATGGTTAGGAGATGTTACAAACCACACGAAGACCCTGCCATACTTGACAGAAGAAAATGTAGATTATGAATTGACATACCATCCAAACATCTGTGTCTATACCAAAGTAACCTACCATAACAATTAGTACTGTTTAAATACCCATATATCTAATTGTGTGTGCTTCATTAGTAGGATCGAAAGGCTATATATTATACTGTTTAAATACCTAAATATCTAATTGCATGTGCTTCATTAGTAGGATCGAAAGGTTAAGCCTGGACAAGCTGGCAGCCCATGAAAGAAAACAGCCAGAACTGACTAGAGACCAAGACATCAGCTCCAGAGAAAGTAGAGTGTTTTGCTTCTCATCCACCTGTGCCCCTTTTCTAAGCCTAGGGATCAATCTGTGGAAGAGGGGGCATGGTAGAATGTAAGGGCTTCGATTGGGGTTAATGGTGAAACTACAACAATATAGACTGGACACTCATTTGATCAACTTGATTGAACATACAAGCCCCCCCTTTCAGGATGGTGGGACCCATGAGCTGTGTGGGTTTGGGCACAACTGCTTGCAAATTGGTTTTACATGAAGGATGCTTGTACTCACAAATTATCACCTATTGTTAAAAAAAATGAAAACAAAACAAAACAAAAAAGCAGAGAAAGATGCAGAAAACTTACGGCAGAATGCACGATCTGTGATGGGTAGGGGTGGGGTGGGGGGGAAGGGAAGGGGATATATGCCTGAACTGAATTGGAAAATGATGTATGAAATACACAAAGCATCAATAAAATAAATTAAAAAAAAAATCCAAGAGTGGAACAACCAGGAAATGTGGGACACCATGAAAAGACCAAACCTCCACATCATAGGATTAGAGGAGGGAGAAGAATATGAAGACAATGGTATTGATCAGATCTTGAATAGAATAATAGAACAAAATTTCCCCAAACTGAAAAAAAGACAAACCCATACAAATACAAGTAGCACATAGAACACCAAATAGACAAGACCAGAAAAGAAATTCCCCATGCCACATCATAGTTAAAACACTAGATGTTCAAAACCAAGACAAAGTAGTAAAGCCCACAAGAGAAAAACAACAAGATAGATATAAGGGGAAACCCACCAGAATTGCAGCTGATTTCTCAGTACAAACAATGAAAGTAAGAAGAACATGGACTAAAGTATTCCCAGTGCTAAACGACTTTAGATGCCAACCCACAGAATGGATATTTAATATTTGTCTTTCTGGGACTGGGTTACCTTGCTCAACATAACTGCTGCCAAATTCATCCATTTACTTGTGGATTTCATAATTTTAGGGTTTTTTAACAGCTTAATGATATACCATTGTGTCAATGTACCAGACTTCTTTTTTTAAATCTGTATATGTTAACTGTGAAGTGAGTGTAATGCTGTGTGAAACAACAAGAAGGCAGGATGTCAAGTTTTGGCTTGAGTTCTGCCATGATTTCCTTCAATGATGGATTGTGAAAAAAAAATCCTTTTCCTCACCTAGGTTGCTTTGAGTCAGTGTTTCATTCATGTATATAATGAAAATAGAGCAGCACCTAATACAGTGATACAAAGAGAAAAGACAACCCCAAACTCTGAAAAACTTATGAAATAATAATTGTTCCTGTTATCTATTTTTTTAGTGGATTTTTACCATTTATTTTAATTTGCACAGTGTCTTGCATAAATTTAAAACCAGCTTTTTACAAGAATACTGTGTTTTTTTTAATGGAGAAGATATTGAAGAAATCTACATATGTCGAAAATGTATTCTGAATTTTTGTTGGGGGGGATGCTAGGGATTCAGCTCATAGATAGAACAATCCCTTACCATGTTGAAATCCCTAGGTGAGATACCATTACAATTGGTTCAGAAAAATGAACTTAATAGTGTGTTCATATATTATCATTATTAAGTGAAAAATATTATTTTAAAAGATTTTGAAAGAATTATTTCATCAGTCAGTTTTAATGTAATAAATAATATCGTCTGTCATTCTCAAAATAAAATGCTTTAAATTCTTAATAATTTTCAAAATTCAAGAGTCCTTAAGAATAAAATTTTAATGAGCATCAACCCCAGAGTACACACTGAGAATTAAATCCAAAATCCTGAGTGAAGTGCAAATCTTTTAATTGATTAGAAAACCAAATGTCTTACTTTCACAGCATTTTACAGGACATATTATAGAAAAGAAAGAGTAATTCATTATATCCTTAACTATTACAAGCACATAAGCTCCTCTGACTAATAAGTACTTCTGAACTTCATTTTCATTATCTCTTCTATGAAAATACTCAGAAATATTTCAAATATAATGTGAATATGTAGGTGGCATTCTGTGTAAGTTTAATCAATGGATCAGGAGTTTGAATGTTGTATGTAGAATGCTCAAAAACATCTGACACAATTGGTAACATTACCAATTTTCCTCACAAAATCTTATTTTTTTTTATTTTATTTATTTTTGTATGTGTATCAATGTACTGTCTGCATGCAGATCTGTGCACCCGTGTCGTGCAATGCCTCAGACGTCAGAAGAGGGCGTCGGATTCCCCTGGAACTGGAGTTCTCCTGGAATTGGAGTTTCGGACGGTTCTCGGCCGCCATGTGGGTGCTGGGGATCAAACCAGGGTCCTCTGCAAGAGCGGTCGGTGCTCTTAACCGCTAGGCCATCTCTCTAGCCCACAAAATCTTATTTTATAATTTACTATTTTTAAATTTTTCAAGTGAAAAATTTTCTGTGAAATATTCTGAAGAGAGACACTGGCAATCTTCACATATGATTGCAAAATCCTGACCTTACTACTAGACCTCTCTGTATTTCTGTATCTGTGCCACTCCTACTGTGTCTGATTTTCTATTTGTGACCTTGTCTATTCTATATTGGCACAGTACCTCCTCCTTGAAATTTCTAGTCCCTGCAAGTTTTAATGACCAATTTGCAAAGACAATCTTTTAATATCTTAATTAAGATCAGAGCACATAAACAAAGGCATGCAGTCAAGATTCTTAAGATGAAAGGACCCTTTTTAAAACAAAAAAAATTTCTCAACAGAGATATTATAACTCAGGCATATTTTTTAATGGTTTGTAATAATCCTTCTGATTTAACTTTCATATAAGCATATAGGCTTACCTTGAAAAATATTTTTTCCTCAAAGTAGATAAGAGTCTCTTTGAACAAATCTGATGTCAGCCTATACTTTTATCACGTTGAATTAATCTCTTCCTTTATTGTTTCATAAGTGCCGGTTCTCTGCTGTTTTTATTTAATTTTTCATGGAAACTCAAATTTTTTCTGGACATTTGACTTCTAGGAGAAAGAATTTGATTACAGTACTGGTTCTTCTTGACAAATGAAATAGAAATATTTACTAGTTATTTTATTATATTTTAAGTCTTGTTATTGTAGATGATCATTTATTCTATCTCTGAAGAAATATAGACTTTATTGCTAGAATTTAATGGAATGGAAAGGGAAGGTATAGAATGTGAAAATATTACAAGATACTATGCTAGTAATGTCTTAGTCTAAAACGCAGAACTCATTAAGAAGATAAATGGCCTAATTAAGCATCAGCTGAAGATTTGAACAGAAACTTACTAAATAAGGTTTATATGTGGACAATAATCATAAATGAAGATATTCTTCATCAGTAGTCATGGAAATAGAACATAAAACTGCAATGAGATAGCACCATTTGCTAATATGATTAAAAATCAGTAGGCTAAACATATCAATAACAGCAAATGATAGACTCTAGTGTGATTTTAAATGGTACAAACCACAAAATATGTCCTTACTTTTGAAAATATTTTTATTGAAATTTTGTGCATTTCATATAATATTTCTCAGTCCAATTTAGACTGGTTCCCCTTTCCATGTCCCTCACCCCACCCAAATTTATGCATTCTGCCATACATGTCTTGCAACTTTTTCTGTCTTTTGAAAGTTTTTCTATGCAGAGGTTTATTGTTTGGGGCAGAAGTTTACTGTTTCAGCCAGTTCTTTGACCAAGTCCTCATTTGTAAAATGTTAAACACATGATTACCATGCTAGCTACTATTGCACTTGGAATGCGTCAGAATAAAACCAATGAAGAGCCAAATATGGTGCACTTCTGTAATTCCAGCACTTGGGAGGTTGAGACAGGAGGATTATAGGAGCTCAAAATAATTCTTAGCTACATAGCAAATTTGAGGAAATCCTAGAATACATGAGGCTTTGCCACCAAGAAGGAGCATATCTCATGTCAAGTTTCATACAGAGTTGCTGAAACAATTAGAATTGCCTCTCAGCACAGCACTACCCAGTTAAAAATAACTAAATGATAACTGACAGATAATTATATAAATATTCTGAAAAGTATTGTCCCAAATGCTTCCACTCTACCAAAGGGCAACAGAGTTCTCATATAACAGAGATGAATCTAAAAGTTAGGCTGAGAGATATAAATAAAAGAAGTCCACAGAAATATGATCCACTGTCACTATCCCAGGGCTGATATTAACTCTTCTTAGCTAGTTAGACCCCACATATTAGTCACATTGTCAACTTGGTCCTAGGCTCCCTTCTGCTTACCATGCCTGAGACCCTGTGACTAACCTAATAAGTATATCTCTCAGTACTTATCCCAAGAAATTTCTTTATGAAACAGATGGAGATTATTACAGAGTTCCACAACTGGCCAAAAGCAGAGAACGAGTCTGTGAGATGCTCAGGCCTAAATGATACACCTCTACTCTTAAGGCTCAGGGACCAGAGCAGAACAGTGTATAAAGAGATTATTAATGCATATATCAGTTCTCACCAGAGAAGCTTCCTCATGCAATCAATTATGATTACATAATTTTCACACAAACATACCACTGGACAAATTGTATAGAATAAGAGACTGCAGAGTTAGTAAGTGTCCCTGGATAGGAGTCCTGTATTAAAACTCTGCCAACCCGTTGCACAGGAGGATTCAGAAAGGCAGTAAGAGGCAGGATGGTGGATGACTATAAAGAAACAGAGTTTTCCAGGCTGCTGCAAACTTGTGCATATGAAGTTACAGCAATGTTTACAGCATGTACAAGACCAATGCAAGTTCAAACTAGACAAAATCCACCATAGCAGTGGGAAAATGGGTAAAATGTCCCAACCTTAGCTGAGGAACTATAGGTAACTGATGCCTGCTAGATGAGGGAGAGTTGTTTTTAATGGAGTTATGCTAGGTATCTTGACCAAACTCCATTGGATGGACTCACACTGAAAGATATTCAGGGACACAAACATGACATGATAGGCCTTAATGTACCTCACAGAATTCATAAAGATAAGTGAGAGGGTTTATGGAGGGTGCAGATGGGGGGATGAAAATTAATCCACTTTTTTTTAAAAAATGGGAACCAATAAACAAACTTTTTTCACATAAATAATCTATGTCATATCCAGAGCTGGAGCTGATTTCTTTGAACAAAATCTCTGGTGTAGGTTTTGATAAAATCATTATTAAATAATATTTATTTAAAGATTGACAATACCAAACAAAAAGTACAGCAGAAGAAATAGTTTTCATGTGTAAGATTCAACCATAGTTATCTACAGTCAACTCTCTCCCATAGTAGCACACAGGAACCTAGAAAATAAAAGATGAAAGCACATGGACACAGCACACAGAGACAGAGGAGTGCACCTGCAAAGCCTGTGGGAAATGCAGTGTGACAACAATAACTCATGATCACAATGGCCTTTGGTTTTCTGTGAGTAAGAAGGGAATGGAAAGACAGCAGAGGAAACAGGCACAACACCATATCATTGCCCAGCTCCCAAGAAGACACACTATGGAAACACAACAAAGTCCAAAGGTAGTCATTCTGAACAAACCTTAGCTGACCCCAGCTGCCCTACTGGAGCCCACAGAAGCAAGATATCAGACTGGCCCAGGCCTTCCCCAGGATCAGCTACTGTAATGCACCCCAGAGTAAACAATGTGGCACCATTATGGACACAAGTGACAGAGCACAGACAAGTTCAGTGATCCTCAACTGCGTTTCCAGCCAAAGAAATGAAAGCACAGTTATCAAGTTGTCACCCCCCAGCAGCCCAGTAATTCCCCAAGCTACAGGAACCTCCACACAAGCTAGACCAACATCCCTGTCTTTAATTGCTGATGAGAATTTTAGGAACAGGTAGCAAAAGGCAGTTTAAACAGACTTAAACATGAGGGCTAAAGGCAAAATACTTGCTCTGGGGGAGGAAAAAAAAAATTGCTAGGCATCCAAGCCAGCAGGGTCTCCAGGGAAGAGTCCATTCAGTCCTCACCCCAAGAAAGCCACACCCACTGCATGCAGAGTCCCTGCTGCAGGAAACAGGAATTTGGAGAAGGCCAGTAAAGATGAGAAACTGAGCCCAGTCCTAGAATTCATCCCCAGCTCTGAAAGTGAATTAGTATATTAAGTCAAATCTGTAATTAGCCCTGGTTTGGTTTTCTCAAAATATTTTTCAGGTCTTTAGAGGTCTTCAAGTAACACAAAGCAGACTGATCACTGAAACCAAAGTACCTCCAAAGCCATCAAACTAAAACAATATCTGATCATTGCAAAATTGAAGAAGGCAAGCCAGAAGGCATCCATCAATAAGACCAACCAGCTCAGATATTGTTTTGTATGAAAAATCAGCAATTAAAAGTTTTGTGAAACATTTAATAGGCTCTCAGACATTATTTAATTGAATTTAAAGAGGTCTAGGGTACTGAAATTTATAAGGCCTTTTAATGAATTATCAAGATATCCATATTTAAAATTCCACAGATGTGGCCACACACCTCCCTAATTGAGTGTTGGCCTGGCTTAGTAATTAAATTAAACCCTCCTTTAAAACTCCAGGTAGTTAAGTGAGTGGTCTCTCTGCTGAAACATTACAACATTTGGAGGTTCCACAGAAACATAAAGGTGACCCCCAGGGGGCTACTCAGCAGAGGCACTCATCAGCAGTGTCTGGCTAGGAGGAGCTGTATGGGAGACATTCCCTATCTCCAGTTACTCTGAGTGCACAGTCCTCTGGATGGGCCCATTCCTGGAATGGAGCTCCAAACTGGTCAAAGCCCCATCTTGGAGCTGGACCCGGTCTGAACCCTTTGGGGTGCTGAAAAGAGATGTCTTTCTCATCCTGTTTTTTTTGTTTTGTTTTGTTTTGTTTTTTAGTTTACTGGTGTGTGAGTGCTTGTGCGAGTGAGGATCAATCCCTTACATGTATCTGGTGTCTTAATCCATATGGTTTGACCTGTCTGATTTTGTTTTGTTTGTATTGTGTGTGTGTGTGTGTGTGTGTGTGTGTGTGTGTGTTGATTATTTCTATCTCCTTCATTTTCTGGACTATACTTTTTATTAAGGGCTCTTACAGCTGGAACTATGCGGTAGGGAGTGTCCCTAAATGCCATCACTCAGTTGGATCTAATGCTCTTTCCTTTTCCAGAGTCTAAAGCAAAAGTAAAGTTCTGTAGCCTCAGAACTTTATAGGATCTGGAATGGCAGTGGCCCCTTAGCTGAACCTCTTGTTCAAACTTCCCCTTCAGCTCAGGGGTCTTCTGTTGCCACTGACCCTGACCCCTACTCTGCTGGAAAATTTGGGTAAAGTTCTGTAGCCTCAGAACTTTATAGGATCTGGAATGGCAGTGGCCCCTTAGCTGAACCTCTTGTTCAAACTTCCCCTTCGGCTCAGGGGTCTTCTGTTGCCACTGACCCTGACCCCTACTCTGCTGAAAAATTCTGCCCAGAGACTCCCCTGGGCACCCCTAACCACTACCCAAAACCTTATGAGCCTCTTTATCTCCTACTGCAGGCTACAAGAAAAGAAAGGAATCCCACTTTTTCCAGATTTAAACGTGGTAACTATTTCCTGCATTTATGACAACTGTTCTTATGTGCATCTAAGATTATGCTGGTCATGTGTCTAAGTTTTCTTGTGTATTTGTAATTCAGTCATTATAATTGTCTCATGTTGGTTCTGCCAAACAAATGGCCACTTCAATTTTCTTTCCATCCTTTATGTACACATAATCATTCATTTTGGCATGCCAGACTAGATGCACACATGCAAACTTTAAATAAGGATATTAAAATGCATTTAAAGGTCTAAAATTTGGATACTATAGAGATCTTTAAATTTCTTATCCCTGAGTTTATAAAATGCTTCACAACAGGTGGTAATTATTTATAAGAGTCAGCCTCTGAGTTGACTGTTTCAGGATCCTGTTTTCTAGATGACTTTTTGGTTTGTGTTTGCTTTCAAGATGATTGTGTGAAGTAACTTGTTTTGGAAGTACTTTGCTCTGAATGTTCAGTATATTCTCTGTGGCCTGGATTCTCAGGCTGGATGTTGCCCTAATTTAACATACTAACTCCCCTTCAGAGCTGGGAATGAATTCTGGGACTGGCTTTTGTTCTGAGTGAGCCACTTTTGCTACCTCTTAGGCTAGGCATGGTAGCACACATGTTTAATCCCAATCCTTGGGAGGCAGAGGCAGGCAGCTCTTTGTGAGCCCCAGGTCAGCCCTTCTGGCCTGCTTGGTGTGTTTCCACCCAGCTGCTACAAGGGGACCCTGTCTCAAAGGACTGGAGATAACTTTATTTTGATAGCTAGTGAAATTTTCATCAGCAGTTAGTCAGAAATCCTAGTCTGGCTTGGGTGTGGGTCTTTGGAGCTTGGGGAATTCCTGAGCACTTTGGAGTGCCCACCTGGTGACTGTGCAGTCTCTGCTAGAAACCCATTCTGCGGTCTGACACCTGGATCAGTTGTGATGCTGCATGGCCTCCAAGGGTGCATTATAGTCTCTTGCCTCCAGAGGGTGAGGAAGGGAAGCCTGGAAAAGCTTTTGAGCTCTGCTGTTTCTACAGGAATCTTTGAGCCTATTTCCCTCACTCCCTTCTTCCTCATGGGAGGCAAAGTGACCTCCCTGCCTCCATGCCCTCCTTGGTGATCTGGCTGGCAGTCCCTTGTGTGTGCTGTGTGTTTGTGTTTGTGGAAGAGTTGGTCTCAGAGAACTGGGTGAATCAAACTCATGAAAGTGTACTTCACTCCATGCCTTTAGTCTCCATTTGGGTGAAGGCATTACATAGAATTATCGTAATCACTTTTAAGATGTTAGAGCAGCCCTCTCACCCTGTGACAGGTACATGCTGGCTTGCTTCCTCATGAAGCAAGGAAAGAGGGAGGTTAGAATGCCTTCTCTGGGCCTAACTCCCAGAGCTCAACCCAGAGCTCACTTCAGGCACAGCATTACAAGTCTGTCCCCTCTACCTGTAGTACTATAGGCCTGCTGCTCCAAGCCCACCATCTGTGAATTTCTGTGCAGGAGAGAGGGAGAGAGAGAGAGAGAGAGAGAGAGAGAGAGAGAGAGAGAGAGACTATACCCCTGCAAGAGTCTTTCTCTTGGAGTAGATATAGCCACATAGCTGCTTTTTGAGAACCTCCATGCAGAACTCTAGAGAGAGAACAGTCCACATCACTAACACTAACAAATTAAGACTCCCTAAGGTTGAGGGCATTTGTTAAGAGAGCATGTGTGTGAGTGTTGGTAATTTCCACATGACTATTGGTAATTTTCAACCTGAAGTAGAACATGAGGTTAGAGAAAATAAATACCTGTCAGCTCTCACCATTAAAATTTTCCATGGCATCGGGCAGGTCCCCAAGGGATTCACAGCTTCTGTGACAAACACGTGTGCCATTCACACAGTTCTGGCTAGAGAAAGAGTGGGACCTAGTGCAGCTTAAAGTCCATGCCTTACTCCCAATCCCACCTAGCCAATTGGGCTGGGTTTTAGGTGTGAGCAAAAATTGTTTTTGAGTAAAAGGATGCATCAAGCATGTTGGATCCAGTGAGAGGCATGTGGGCAAGATGAATGGGCATGTTTAGGATAGCTGGGGCTTACCCTCCCTGCACTGAGAGATGTCCAAATATTTTCTAAGGAGAAAAGGTTTGTGACAGCTTTGGAACTGTGCTGCATTTATTGATGGAAGAAGGAAGAAATCTATTCTGAGTCTCTGATGAGGAAAAAAAAAAAGAGAAATAAAAGATAAAAAAATGGCAGGTTTATAGGGTTTTTTGTGATCCATCAGCCAGGGTTGGAGGTTGGCCAGACAAAACTCACCACTGGGTTATAGCTGGACTTCCATGATCATTGATTTAATTAGAGGGGAAAGAGACAATACAAGCAACAAGACAGTCTTTGGATTTGGGGGCATTTTTTTTTTCTAGAAGACCTACATCTATCCCCAGATTTCTAGGCATTTTTCCTAGTGCTTTTTGTCCAATATAGAGCTATCCTATAAAGGTGCTCAAATCAGAGACAAATGGCTTTGACAGGCCATACAGTAGGGACTCCAGAGCCCCACACTAGACTCTGGGTCCAGACTCCAGCAGGCTTATCTGGGAAGGTGACCTCCTTTGTCTCTAATGACCCAGTAGGGTGCCTGTCAGTATCTGTAAGAAGTAGGCCACTTCATGAGCAGCACCTTGGTTAAAACATGTGTTTACAAAAATCTAGCCAGATGGCTTTAAAACATAAAGATCATTACTGTAGAATTTCTGAGTCAGAAACAAATTACTGACCCAAAAAATCCAATTAATCATAAATTAATATAGGAAATTAACCCACAGCTAGATGCCCTCTGTATTGTATGAACTGTAAAGTTTCAAATATTATCAATTTGACTGTTATAAACTTGAAAGTCATATTTTACTCTGCTTTAGAGATTTCATCTATGATTTAGAGTTTTCATCAAGATGTTGAAGTTTTGAGTTTGAAATTAGTTTGATATGACATTGTGCCTAACCACAAAGTTTTTTATTTTTTTTATGGGGATGTTTAAATGAATAGGCTCATGTCTAATGTAAATGGTTTACTTAATATCAAGTGGATTCAGAAGTAAATTGTCATGTGAGCTAAAACTGTTAAATTATGCTATCTGCCTTGGTCCTTAAGAGTATGAGTTCATTTTAAGGAATGATCACTTCTGTTCTAAGGTACAACTTATTTCTACACATTTTTAGATGTAGGAACATTTGCCAGGCCTATGTAAAACACCTCTACGCACTCAAAGAAAATTGGCCGTTCAAAATCTGCTCCCAGGTAGGGATTTAATTTTATTCTTCTACAAGTCATGATCCAGTTTTACCAACACCATTTGCATATGTTGAAACAATATGGATTGGAGGGAACAACAACAAAAGAACTGGGACAGGGAACTGACTGAAACAGTAGAGTTCTTCCCCCCCCAAAAATAATCTGCTTTGAAAAACTTTGAAGACTCAGAAGGGGAAACAGGACATGTATGGCAGATTGAATAAACTTGGGGGGGGGCATGGAGGAGGAAATGAGTCTGGATTGAACTGAGAAATGGCATATGAAATTCACAAAACTTCAGTAAAAGATTAAAAATATAAAATAAATATTAACCAACAAAAAAGAATATAATTCCTCAACAAAGCTAATTAAATTGAAAAATGACAGAGTAAATATTTTACACTGCTTGAGTTAAAATGATTACAAACAGAAGTACCACACATGTATTTGTACTGTACAATTTAGAGGGACTCTATGGGAATCTGTGGTTATCAGTGACTGTGGATACACAATGAAAAATATTGTACACACAGATTAGACACATACACATATCAGTTATTAATGGGATATAGAATGAAATAGAGCCTAAGATTTTAAGGAGAAGAACTTGAATAACACATACCCATCCTTCTTCTCATGTAGCAATGTGCTGGTATATTTCTTAGCCCTTAGTCTGGAGGGAAAATAGCTTTGAGTGTTATGAGGGAGAGATATACGAAAATTGTCTTTGAGTCATTAATGCTGATCTTTTATGAAGTTGATGCTCAGTGTCATTTGTCCCGATGTAGTCACTAGTTTGGTGTAAAATTTTATAAAAAAATAAAGGCTGAACAAAATTTTTGTTATATTTCTTTTTATATGAAAGCAACTCTGTTGTTATAATAGCAATCTCTTAACAAGCTCTAGAATTGACCTACCACTTGTTTTAAGACTCTGTAATTATGTATATGGGTGGAAGGTATGTATTCATATTTTAGAGTATTATAAAATTAAAGGGGAAAAATGTGAATGCCTAAACATATTTTGGAATTAATACACAGTTTATTCTCAGAGGTCATAATTTTGATACATATGTGATGGTTATATAGGCATATTTTGGAGCATTACAAAGGGGAGGGAGCAACAACAACATAAAGACTGGGTCAAGAATTGACTGATAAAGTTAAACTCTGCCCAAACCAATTAACCCCTGCAGTGAAAAACTTTGGAAAGACTGAGAGAAAGCTCCAATACGTGCATGGCAGAAGACATGAGCAGTGCTGGGTGGGGGACAGGGAGAGGAAAATCTGTCTAAATTGGACTGAAAGATAATGTATGAAATACATAAATCATAAATAAAAGTATTTTTAAAAAACTGCTCCCAAGCTGGCAAGAACATCTCACAGTTTATACTAGTATATTTGAGATAACTGTCTCATCTCATTACATGGGAAATAAGTAGATTTTGTTTTTTGGAGGAAATAAGCAAAATGTATATCTAGTTAACGTTCATTTAAGAGTAGTCAGCTTTGTCCAAGCTTTATATGCATATCACATAGCATTTCAAGGTATAATAAAATGATAAGATACCTGTATTAAATTAAGTTGGTATAAACACTCAAGCCACATTACTAATGGCCTGAATAGGATAAATATACAGAGTTAATTTTCAGTCCACTCCTGCCTTGCACTGGACTCCCTGTTACAGGTTTGTATTAAATGGACATAGACAAATAGTGGGTTACCAATGGATACTGAAAACTGTACTTTATGTTTCTTGCAAGAGTTGCTTTTGATATTTCCTTTGAACTAACCAGATAAATTGGCTCAAAAAGCTACATTCTATCTTCCTAAACCTGCTGTATACAGTCCAGAAGACAGTTTTGGATGGGCTTGGTAATCCTTATCCGTTTATTTCCTGTCTTCTGGTATGTGGTACAACTCCTGTCTTTCCAGGAGAACTACAAATGAGGATGGGGGTCTAAGAAAGAAAGAAATTGGTCCTGTTTGTAGTAATTATAGTGAACACTTCGCATTTAAGATAAGACTGAAATTGTTTAATTCTATTTTGTAGGCTATGCCTGCTTAACCTATGTTGTTAAGTCCCTCCTCCTGTCAGTATTACACAAGACTGCTTGAATTTTTGTCCAAGCCTTATCTAAAATATTATACAGTAACTAAAAGTATCAGGCTGGTGTAACTTAGCCTTTCTGGATAGATAACAACCATACTTAATTCCCATACCCATTTGGCCAAGGGACTTAAGGAACAATTTTCTGTCTTGCCCTCTGAGGTCAACTAAGTCCTAAGGGACTATGTATGGTGGCATCTCTTGAAATGTCCTGCAATTGTGAGTCATCAGTCCTCCTGTGCAGTGATGTCTTGGAGATCCACTAACAGGACTCTAGCCAGTGTCCAGTCTATAAAGAGGAAAGTCTTTTCATGCTTCAAAAAGGGAAGCCTGGTCCTGCAAGGGCCTGGTTTTGTCCTCCAGTGGATGGAACTGGTAAAAGCCAAGAGGAGTCAGAGACCCCTCCCCCAGAATCTGAGTGGCCCCTGAGGACCTGATCCTCAACTGACCTTGAGAAAACAAAACTTGGTTAATTGGGGCTAACTGTATGGACTTAAACACCCAAAGAGAAAGTATAACAAAAAGATAAGTAATCACTATATTTCCTTTAAAGTCTGAGAGATTGTGCCTCCAAACACTAGATTCTAAGTCATTTAAAGTCATATGAGATCTGTTATTATCAAATAATTAAAATTTTTCTTTCTATTTAAGCAGCTACCTAAGAGGAAACTCACACCGTGACTGTCAAAATGCCTGGAAAGCAGATCCTGAGTCTAAACACCATGGCCAAATGAACAAAAGGAGAAGCCCAATAATGGATGTTTTGGAACCCCACATTGAGAAATTCTAATGGACTTTGAATTTGGACATTTAACTCACAATGTTAATCTGGTTTCCTGCCTCGAAAATGTACCGAACTACTCTCACCTTCCACTTCTCCTTCACAGGCACCAGGCAAGGACTCTGTTCTCCTCATAGTTATACTTTTGGGGGTCCTTTATATAGGCCCACCTGGCAGGGGGTACCCCAGTTGCCAGACCCTGCACCCCTTCTCAGCATGGTTGTAGTCAGAGCAATAAAGTATTATAAAAACTAAGGGATTGGGGCTGGAGACATGGCCTAGCAGTTAAGAGTGCTGACCGCTCTTACAGAGGACACAGGTTCGATCCCCAGCACCCACATGGTGGCCGAGAACCATCTGAAACTCCAATTCCAGGAGAACTCCAGTTCCAGGGGAATCCAACACCCTCTTCTGACCTCCGTGGCATTGCACGACACGGGTGCACAAACTTGCATGCAGACAGTAAATTCATACACATACAGAAATAAATAAAATTTTAAAAAAAAATTAAAAAAAAACTAAGGGATAGTATTCTCAGATACCATTAAGGCATTTTTCCTTAGTCATTCTAGGAATAATTGGTTGGCTTTCTTTGTGTGTCTCCCCTTGATTGGTAACTTTAACTGTGGTGTTAAATTCTGATTATCTGTTGTACTTATAAATTACCTTGTAACTGCACCTCATGGCACACTCCTCTAGAGTTGAGTGTTGGCCCGGTGTGCTGGATAGCTTTAGTGTCAACTTGACACACCTGGGTTGAGGGAGCCTCAACTGTGGAATTGGCTCCATTGGACTGGCCTGTGGCCACATGTCTGTGGAGTATTGTCTTGATTGTTGAGCAATGTGGGAGGGCCCAGCCACTATAGATGGTGCCACCCTGGGCAGGTTGTTGTGTACTGTATAAGAGGTCAGGCTGGGCATGAGCCAGGGGAGCAAGCAAGCCAGTGAACAGCATTCCTCCATGGCCTGTGCTTCAGCTCCTGCCTCCAGGTTCCTGCCCTGAGTTCCTGCCTTGGGCTCCCTGAGTGATGAACTGTGACCCAGGAGATGTGAGCTGAATAAACCCTTTCCTCCCCAAGTTGGTGTCGGTCAGAGTGTTTTGTCACAGCAATGGAAGACAAACTAGGACACCCAGCATCATAATTAAATTAAACCTTCCCTTGATATTAAAAAATATCCATAAATATGTATTTTCATTGGGCATGGCAATTAAACAAAATAAAACTAAATAAACATAAAACGAAAATAACTTGATGCTCAATAAAAAAAATGAAAAGAAAATATGAGTGGACAGTTTGTTTTGATGGAAACAACATAAGACATTTATAGACATACATGACTGAATTATGTGCTCAGTGCATGAGAAAATTTATAAGCATTTATGACTTAATTAATGAAATCTCAACAACACATGGAATATGATTACCATAAACAAACATGACTTATTTACATGAAAACTAGGTACACCCAAAACAAGTGCAAGCAGGTAGTTTATCTTTTAAATCTGGACAAGGGGAGAAAAACTATGGAACAGTTCTCCCTCCTCTTCTGGCAATTGTGAGTCTGAGTTTAGGGTTCACATAAAGTTCTCAATTTAGAGGAATTTGTTTTTGTACCATAATCTCCTGTACAGCCTTGTTTCAAGCTATCCAACATCACCTGGAGGACAGTCTGGGTTTGATATTTGGACTGAGAGGAATACATTTAAAATTTTATATGTACCTTGCATGTATATAATGTATGCACAGGAGAGGCCGGGGAGTCATTCAGATGACTTCCTGACTGACCATCTCTTGGAGATTTGAAGATATTATCTAAGGGCCACTGCTATAATTTCTATGGTTAGTCTGTTGCAGCTGGATGCCCAGCTAGGTTACATAACCTCTGCAGAACCAGAGTGAGGCCCACTCAGATTCCAGTGATGTGCAGAGCCTTGGAACCATTACTCTCACATTCAGGAATAATAATTCAGAGTTTAATCTAGGTTAGCCTCCTGCAATTTAGATCTCTCCCTTCAGCTGGTTGCACTCCCTGTATACATATTTGTCTGTTCTCCTGGATCTGGCAACTCCAACATCTTTGGGTCTCCACTATAAACCAGGCTTCAGGTTCACAGCTTCACAATGAACTCTCATCACCTCTTGGCTTTTAGAGGTCTTCTACATGCTACCTGCTGCAGTGGCTCTTTGAAACCACAGAGAAGGAAGAATCAGTGAATCACATTTAATGTATCTTTTGCACTTCTAAAGCCCTTACAACAGAGATATGCCAAGTTTGGATGCCAGCTTCAGCCATATTTTCATTCACTTTGAATGTTATAGTGCTTGGTTTTAAGGGACAAGTAACAAATAGTTTAAGCTTTCTTTCACAAGTTGCAAGTTTAGTAGAGTTGGGGGGATCTTGTTCAATGCAATTTAAGAGACCTATCCTTTATGCTATAATCTTAAAAATTATAGCCTCCTTGAATTACATTTTTTTCTGTTGAATATGACATGGTCTTACTGTGGCTTATAACATCTCCTGACCATTAGAGGGTGTAAGCTTGTGGCATCAGCCGTGGGTTATTCCTCCAATGAGAGAGCCAATAGCCAATGAGATTTGGGATATACAGGCATATGACTGCCCCCGCTGCACAGTATTTCCAGGCAGGTGAGGTGTAGCTGGTGCTGACGGAGGAGACTTGCTTGACTCAAGGAGACCCATATTTGTTTTATTGGTATAGTGGCCTTTGATAACACTCTCTGGTATTCCAGAGACCATCTGTACACTTGCATGTGTGGTCTCAATACATCTTTCCCATGTTAATGGCAGGTCTTCGACAGCAGGGCCTTAGCACCTCTCTTGCAGGTATCCCAGTTTAGAGGCAAGGAGCCTTTACCTTTTATGGGGGCTTGGATCCCCTGGCTAACATCTCCTTAATAGAATAATCCATTGCTGATGTCAGAGCTCCTGCATTAATATATTTTGCTTAAGTGCATAGCTTAAGGAGAGTTTAGTATTATATTTGGTTCTGAACAGAGAATAATCCTTTTCACAGTTCCTATGTCTATTAGTCAATTCAAGAAGGCAGTTTTACCGTTTTTATAAGAGAAAAATGTAATTCATGGATTAACATACCATCCAAACATCTGTGTCTATACCAAAGTAACCTACGATAACAATTAGTACTGTTTAAATACCTATATATCTAATTGCTTGTGCTTCATTAGTAGGATCGAAAGGTTATTCCTGGACAAACTGTCAGCCCATGAAAGGAAACAGCCAGAATTGACCAGAGTCCAAGTCAACAGCTCCAGAGAGAGTGGACTGTTTTACCTCTCATCCACCTGTGCCCCTTTTCTAAGCCTAGGGAACAACCTGCGGAAGAGGGGGCGTGGTAGAATGTAAGGGCTGCGATTGGGGTGAATGGTGAAACTACAGCAATGTAGTCTGGACACTCATTTGATCAACTTGATTGAACAAACAACCTGTCACCCCCCACTGGATGGTGGGGCTGTAGGTGTTTGGGCACAACAGCCTGCAGATAGGTTTTGCATGAAGGATGCTTGTACTCATGGATTATCACTTATATGGATCCACTTATATGCTAAAAAATGGAAAGAAAAAACCTGAGAGAAAGAGCAGACAGGTTGGGGCAGAATGCATGATCTGGGAGGGGTGGGGGTGGGTGGGGGGGAAGGGAAGGGGAATATGCCTGAACTGAATTGGAAAATGATGTATGAAACACAAAAGCATCAATAAAAAAATTAGTAGCCTCCTTTCCAGGACATGCCCTAGCTCCAATATTAAGTATCCTAGTATTCTCTTTTACTTCAAACTCTCCATTTTATATTTTTTATGCCACATTTGCTCTTTTTCACTTCACAGCTGAATAAGATTTATCAGTAATAACCAAGACATGGATTCAATGTTATGCTATCTTGACATTTTCTTTATCAAAGTAATTAGTTCATTACATTTTATTTTAGTCTGAAGAAATCCTTTAAAATGGGTGCAGAAGACAGGAAAGATACCACAGGAAGGGATTCTAATCCAGATGCTGCTTAGGTCCTTGCATCCCTCTCCCACTGAAATATCTTTATATAGGCCTCTCCTAGAATAGTCCATTAAGTTCTCCTTACTACATCAAATGGCTTTTATAAGCCAAGTTCCAAAATTTTTCGCAATCCTTAAAATACAACACGTATTATTCTGCCTACTAACATCATAATTCTGCTACTAACATCTCTCAGTATCAAGTACTATTCTGTTGCTGTGATAAAATAACATGACCAGGGCAATCTTTTAATCTTTTTTTTTTTTTTAATTTTTTTAAATTAATTATTTAAATTTATTTCTGTATGTGTATGAATGTACTGTCTGCATGCAGATCTGTGCACCCGTGTCGTGCAATGCCGCGGAGGTCAGAAGAGGGTCTCGGATTCCCTTGGAACTGGAGTTCTCCTGGAATTGGAGTTTCAGACGGTTTTCGGCCGCCATGTGGGTGCTGGGGATCAAACCCGGGTCCTCTGTAAGAGCGGTCAGCGCTCTTAACCGCTAGGCCATCTCTCCAGCCCCGGCAATCTTTTAAAGGTGATATTATTTGGAATTAAGATTCTAGATTCTAGAAGGAGAATCTATAATGGTGGAAGAAGAACAGCAGCAGGCAGCTAGAGGGAAGAGCTCACCTCTCCAAGCCATTGTAAGAAGCAGAGAGAGAGAAAATTGAAGTGGGTAAAGGTTATGAAGTCTTAAATCATGGACCTAATGATATTTTTCCTCCAGCAAGGCTGTATCTCCGAAATCTCCACAAACAGTGCTAAAAACTGGGACTGATTGTCCAAATACTTGAGACTATGAGAAATTCTTCTTATTCAAATCACCCAATTATCCCAAGAAGTAATTATTTTGTATGTCTACTTTGGTTATCCTTTGGGACAAAATAGTTTTCAATTTTCTTTGATAATTTCCTCAATAATATTAGGCATATGGCAGTCTATATTTCAATAATATATTTTAATCTAGCATTTTGCTATTTTATTTTCTTTAGTCATTGACTTTTATTATTTCTCATTGTTAAATCTTGTTTGGCCCCAAATATTCAATTTCTGTAAATATCTTGAATGAATTTGAGATTCCTGTATATTCTGCCTTGCATGCATACTCTGTTCTACACATTCTGCTTAATCCAAGTACGTTGCTTCTATTTACCTTATATTTGTCAATTTTGCTTTGTGGGAATCACAGAGTTTTCTGTGACATGTCAGCTGTTGTTTATTTATGTGTGTGTGTGTGTGTGTGTGTGTGTGTGTGTGTTCATGTGACCTTTCTTTTCATTTATTGAGCTCATAAAAGTACACTTTTTTTGAGATGGGACCTCCTTGTAGCAACAGAAGGCCTGGAACTATTTATATACCAGACTGGCCTTTGATGTTACAGTGATTCACCTGCCTATGCTTCCTGAATGCTGGAATTAAGGTTGTGTGCCATCACACCCAGCTCAAACTTGAGTTTAATTAAATTTTCTTCTGTATTCCTTGGTCATTTAAAATACATATGCAAGAGAAGATGATGACCACAAAAGGCCACAACTGGCCAAAATGTAGAGAATTTAAGAGTCTACAGACTGTGGATCCCTGTATAAAAAGAATACAGTCTAAAGACAGTAGACTCCTATATAAAAATTCACTCACAGGGCTCAGGGACCATAGCAGAAGAGAGAACAGAAAGACTGCAAGAACCAGGGGTTGGATAAGAAAACAGAGTCTTACAGGCTTCCAGGATCTTGCTCATATGAATTTACAACCATGGTGTCAGCATGTATAAGACATGAAAACTCATTCAGAGAAGAGAAAAAAAAAGAGGAAAAACATCATAGAGGAAATGGGCAGCAGGGCACAACCTTATTCAAAGAACTATTGATAGCTGATTACTACTGGGTGTGGAAGAGTTGATCTTCTTTAGAGATGGACTACATAGGCTCATTAGACCCCAATAGATGAACTTTAACTGAGGGACATTGTATTAACGTGATGTGATAGGCCTTAGTATAGATATATATATATCATATATATGATATATATATCAGAATGCATGAAATCTGGTGGGGGTCTAGATGGGATAGGGCATATACAGATGATTAAGATGTTTTACATGAAATACACAAGAATTCAATAAAAATATATATATTAAAATATTATGTGATATGTCCTAATACATTAATGATACATAAAACAGTAGCCTCAAATAATGTTTTTATTGCAGATCTCTTATGTTGGTAATGGAGAGATAGTTCAGCAGTTAAGGGCATTGGGAGCTCTTGCAGAGGACCAGGGTTCAAGTCCCAGGACCCTCAAGGTGGCTAACATCTACCTATAGCTACAGTTCAAAGGGTTCAAACACCTCTGACCTCTACAAGCATTGCATGTCATGGATGAACTTACATACGTGGAGAAAATTTGGACATATTTATGTCCAAAAAAAATTGGACATAATTATGTCATGGACATAAAATAAAAATAATAAATAAAATCAAAAAGTATTTCCATAGCAATATAGTTTTGTTATATGTGACTAGTAATTAATAGTTTTTTAAAATGTAAATTACATAAGATATTTAATATGTTACTAATATAGATTTGAAGATGCCTTAAATAAAATTTTATAGTAACTGAATTTCATTTTTTTAGATTTTTATTTATTTTTATTATCATACTTTTTTTATCAAATCTAGACCCATGTCCCCCCATCCTCCCACCCCTCCAGAGCTCATGCATTCTGTCAAACATGCTATTCATCTCTTTCTCAGTCTTTCTCAATATTCTCCATGGGGAAGTTGACTGTTTTTAGCAGAAGTTCACTGTTTCAGTCAGTAGTAACTGAATTTCAATCCTTGGTTTCTCTCATAAACTCCAGGTTCAGGATTCTATCCAAGATAATGAATTACACTTTCAGGAGCCTTGTCTCCTGAGTCTGCTGTTGGTTTTTCACTTTCCTTTTTTGGATTAGCTTGGCAGTTAAAGAAGTATTAGTCAGCAGGTTTACACAAAGTCCCTCATAATGTGTCCAATTCTCATGACAATACATTGTTTTATTTTGTTTTTTTGCTTTTTTATTTTTTTTTAGGATGAAGGTTTTGGAACAAAGCTTTTGATTCCAGCTCATCTCAGGCTATAAAAGGTGAATGTTTTCAGCAGATTGCTGATGGTGTTGCCCTTGAGTGTCCTCATGAGGTACTTTGTCAGCTATCTCTCAGGCAACTTTTCATTTATCCCCATTTGACACATACTCTTTGGAAGGAAACTATTGTACGGGCCCATACTTAAAGGGCAGAGATATGATTCATTTTTTGACTGCAGAATATGTATACAAAGTACATGAAATTCTGCTGCACAGATATCTCTGTTTTTCCTCCATGACATATTTGTCTTACAGTTGTTAACTTAGTATTGTGACAGCTGAAGCTTTTTATATATCTACTGTTTACTTATATACATACTACTATTTTCTCTTCTTTTTCTTTTTTTTTTTTTTTTTTTTTTTGTCTTTTTCAAGACAGGGTCTCCCTGTAGCCCCACTACTCCTGGACTCAGCCCTGTAGACCATGGTGGCCTTCAATTCACAAAGATCCACCTGCCTCACTGCCTCCCAAATGCCTAGGTGATGCACCAACCACGCCGGCTTCATTTACTACATTTTTCTACTATACATCTTTTTTCTTAATGTTCATTCTATTGCTTTTATGTGTATGGAGCTGTACTGTCTTCATTAGTACGGTCTGTTGACCTGTTCAATGCCGCGGAGGTCAGAAGAGGCATCAGAATTCCGCCTTGGAACTGGAGCTCAAAGGAGTGGTTCTCAGTCACCATGTGGGTTTCTGGGGAAATGAAACATGCATCCTCCTGCTGCAAGAGCATCAGTCAGTGCTCTTAAACTGCCAATATATAATAATCCTATGTGTGCAACGTGTGTGAAAATATCAATTGGCCAGGCGTGGTGGCGCCACGCCTGGTTATCCCTAGCACTTGGGAGGCAAGGCAGGCGATCTATGTGAGTTCCAAGGCCCACCCTGGTCGTAACAGAGTGAGTTTTCAGACAGCTGGGGCTACAGGGAGGACCCTTGTCTCAAAAAGAACCAAAAAAAAAAAAAAAGGAAAAGATACCTTGAAATAGGCACCAATACATAACAAACCTCAACCTCATATTACTATATATATATGGAGGTTATGATGGTCTGATATATACTATATATATATATATGATATATATATATATAATAATATAATAATATATATATATTATATATATATATATCACTATATATATTATATATATATATAATAAGTATATATATATATATAGTAATATAATATATATATATATATATTATATATATTAATAATATTATATATATTAATATCATATATAAATAATATATATATATAATAAATATATATAGTATATATCATATATATATTATATAATATATATATATATTATATAAATTTATATATATATATATAATTATAATATTGTGAAATATATTATATATATATATATTATACATATATATATATTATATATATATATTATTATTATATATTAGTATATAATATATATAAATATATATATTATATATATATATATATATTATATATATATATTTAATTATATACATTATATATATATATATATAATATATATAATATATATATATATATATAATATATATAATATAAATTATTAATATTACTATATATTCTATATAATATTAAAATAATATATTATGCTATATATATATATATATTATATATATACTATATATATATTATTATATATTATATTAATATAAATATATATATATATATATATATATATTCTTGTGTGTATGTGAGTGCAATTGAATGTGCAATACAGAGGTCAACCTTACCATTTTCTACCTTTTATGTTGTTATGGAAAATCAGGCAGCAGAGAAATCAGGCACTTTAGTAGGAGATTTGGAGAGCTTACCTTTTATTTCTTCCTAGAGGTCCCAGATGAGCTAATGCTCTGAATATATGGTCACCCACTATGATGGATAGCTTCAGTGACAATTTGATACACCTGGGCTGAAGGAGCCTCAGTTGGGGAACTGCCTCCATTGGATTGGCCTGTGACCATGTCTGTGTGTTGGTTTCTTGATTGTTCAGTGATTTGGGAGGGCCCAGCCCACTGTGGGCAGTGACATCCCTGGGCAGGTGGTTATATATTGTATAAAAAAGTAGGCTGAGCATGGACCAGGTGAGCAAGTCAGTAAGCACATTCTCCAGGGCCTGTGTTTCAGCTCCTGCCTCCAGGTCCCTGCCCTAAGTTGCTATTTTTTGCTCCCTTAGTAATGAAGTGTTATCCAGAAGATGTGCAATAAACCCTTGTTCCCCAGATGGTTTTGGTCAGTGTTTTTTCATGGCAATTGAAAGAAATTAGAACACCCACACAGTTTAGTTTGGATGTTTTACAGAGTTTTTCCATGTCATCTTTAAGCAATCATCTCAGTGCTCACTTCAAACTATAGTTTGCTGTAATTTGCTTCCTAACTAACTAAAGATATTCTTTTAGCAGAAAGCACTTAAGAGCATGTGGTGGTTTGAATGAGTGTCCCCCATAGGCTGTAAGTATTCAGACATTTGTCTCCAGTTGGTGGCGCTGTTTTTGGAGGTCTTAGAAGGTGTGGCCGTGCTGGGGGAGGTATGTCACTGGGGGCAGGCTTAGTGAGTTTAACAAGCCTCGTGGTCTCCAGCGTCTTTCTCTTGGCTTCCTGTGCTCATTGCGAGATGTGACCCTCGGCATGCTGCTCCAGCTCCAGCAGCCATGCCTCCCGCCACAATGGACACTAATTCCCTGGAACAGTCAATCGTAAACTCAAATAAACTCTTTCTTTTATAAGTTCCTTTGGTCATGATGTTTTATTACAGCAACAGAAAAGTGACTAATACAGAGCAGTTATCCCTGCTATTTCTCACAGACACGAAGAAAGTCTGGACTGTCCTTAGATCTATCAGGAAAGAACTTTGATCTGGATTATAGCCTGAGGTTCCTCTGTCCCAATTACCTGCCCCAGCCCCCAATTGTGTGTATGTGTCCTGGCCCATGCCTGGGATAGTATAAAAGCCTTGAGTTCCAACATTAAAGTTGAGTCTATTCTCTTGGTTTTCTCTGAGTCCATGTCTGTATATCTGTCCTTGTCTTTTTTTTTTTTTTTTTTTTTTAAGATTATAGAATCCCAATTTCACTCTGGTAGAAACTGATATAAGAGCTGACAGATTATACAGGTAGATCCCAGTTTAAGACAGATGTAATAAAACCACACAGAATGGCACCACAGCCTCTTGCCTCACAGCTGTCTCAACTGTCCTGTTTCTGGTTGCTTGCTTAGATGACTTACAAGCTTGTGCAGGTGCTCACGGACCAACTTGCACTGAACTCGCAGCAATTTATTCTACTTTCTTTAAATACCTTCTTTGCAGTTTGGCTTCCTCAGCTTAGTTCTCACACATCTAGAGTTCAGCTCATATATTTGCACATGACCCACCTGTCAAGAAATCCTCATTAAGTAAAAACATTGGCATGAGACACAAATGAAAGGTTGCCTTCATGTTATGATTGCCTCTGGCATACCCTGATGGGGTGGGTCACTTCACTTTCAAACTCTCATATACTTGGAGAGATAACTTTTAATTTAATAAGGTTAAAAAATAGGAAATCATGAAGAAGATTCTTTTTTAGGTTTAAAATTTTTCGATTGATTCAAGAATTTCATACAATGTATTTTGATCATATTCAGACCCTTCCTCCATCTTTATCCTCATCTTTCCATTCCTCCACCTTCACGATCTGTAGTAGAATAAGAAAAATCCCATCCATCTGAAATGGGTGGCGGGGAAGTCACATCTCATTAGAATTTCAGTGTTCTGTAGTTCTTGTCTTTCTATTAGTGGAGTAAAATCCCTTACGGTCCCCTCCCCTCTCTTTACCAGAGCTAAGAGGAGAGATTGTCTGCCTGCAGGCAGGGGGCAGCCTTGAAGCTTGCAGTTCAGAACTGCCAGCCAGCAAAAGAGAGAAGCAGATCTTGTGGATGTTGGCCACGCATGTATAAAGGACAATTCAGATGGCAATAAACTCCAACAACTAACAATACATCACAGAATACTCACAAGATAATTTGAGATTGTGCACTTAAAACATAACTACAAAGGCAGATTTATTGGTTTCTGGTAAAGCATTCTTATGATGGAATTTAATAAACAGGACAATTGCAGAAGGGGTCCCATCAAATAAATGTGGTATTTCTGGCTTCCTGAATTCTCCATTGTTAGCTCTACTTCTATCATCTATAGTTAGGCATTTACTAAGTAAAGCAGTACATGACAGTTATTATGTCCCAAAACATAGGAATAGAAAATTCAGGAAAGATAAATTTGTCATACAAATCACATGGTGAACAATACTAAGTGGGCAGATTGCATATTTTTTTTCTTCTCTGAAATTGGTTCTCATGTATTCATCTTAACTAATAGGACAGCAAACTCTGGGGTTCTGTGTATCCCTATCACTATTTTGTGGAGATTATGTGTGTTGTGACAACATAAGAATCTTTTAGATGAGTGATGGGAACTCAAACTGAGGTCCCGAGGTTTGAGCAGCAAGCATTTTACCCAGTGAGCCATCTCCCCAGACCTAGACATTTCATGAAGTATGATGAACACTAGAAGAAATTACTTAGAAAGTAGAAAAAAACTCAGTGTTTGAAAAAGCATAATTTTTTATTGTCTACACAGGAATAGACAAATTACTATCTCAAGAAATTCCATAAATTACATTTTTTTTCTGATCTTAGTCACTGGGTTGTTTGGCCAGAGAATCAGAGATGCCTCGTTTGTGTTTAATGATACTTAATTAAAAATTCAATCTTGCCCTGGGTCTTAACTACAAAGTTAAACATTTATTCCTTTTCTCAAGGCTTCAAGTTCTCTAGGACCCAGGAAAAACAGTCATAGTTCCTGCTTTCTGTCATTTATTGGTTTCTAGGGAGTTTTTTGATAAAGTGTTGATAAACCTAATCTTTTGTTTAATCATTTTTTCATGTAACTTCTGAGCGCTAATATCCAGGTAGATTTTATTGCCATTTCTCTGGAATCCTTTGTCACTTTGAAAGTTTTCATTTTGATGTTGGCCAATTTCATTTCCTTAATTTTCCAATAGTAATTATGAAGCTTAAGTTTTATCTCTTTTATCCCTGCAGCAGCTGTTTCAAGAGTGACCTTCTATGACTTCTCTATGCTTATGAGACCTTTGAAGTCTTTTTCTCTCTAATTCTTCCTGAATATCATTGAACTTAAGTGCTAAAAGTGAATTGCTTATTGTGATTGTCACCTTCATTTCTCCTTTGAAATTTTCCAATCTTTTGACTAGTATCATTTTAAATTATTTTTATTCTAATTTTCACTTATCTCAATCAAATTTACTAAATATTGCTAATTTTCTTGGAACAAAGATTTTTTTTCTATCATACTATTCTCTTCACTTAGATTGTAAATCACATTGACATAAAGAATTTATTGCCTTAGTGAACTATATATAATATTATGATACTTGGTATTATACACTTCTAGCATATGGGAGGAAAAAAACCTCCTAACTAGATTATCTAGAATTTGTTTTTTTACCTGTTATTTATATCTAAATAAATCTAATAAATATTCCCTAAATACAATATAATTTTAAATATTTTAATTTCTTATAATGCATTTTGAATTAAGAGATGCATTATTTTCCACTTTTTCCCCAGATACATTTTCTATACAGAATTAGTTATATTAATCATTATTTTTAAGTTGCATTTTTTTTCTGAAGCACAATAGCTTTAGTTAACATTGTATGTCGTATCTTCAAATCTGCTGAATAGTTACAAAATAAATAAAATTAACTGGCTCACATGATTGCAAATATTCTCAATATTAAGATTAGAATAAATTAAGAATTGGTTGAATTTTTAGTTTATCATTATTGGAAATTGAATTTGAAGTGTTGAATATCTGTAATGTAAGTTCTGAGCACTAATTTATAAACATTTCTTCATTTCAGTATTTTCTTATGTTACCTAATATAATTTATTCTATATGTTCTGTCTAATCCACTTAGAAATACTTCTATCTTCTATATCCCTCTCCAGAGTAGAATTCACAAGAGCCAAAATAAATGATGCATTTTTATTTTTTCATAAAGCAATTTTGAACATAATAAATGTTATATAATTTAATTTAGAAACTTCAAATGTATATTTAAGTACAACGTATAAAATATTAATTTTATAATTATTTATAAATGAAGAAAGATACTTTCTGAGTATGTGTTTTGAAAATGCCTTCAGAAGTCTGATCAATCCTAATAATCTCTTAATTGTCATAAATTGCTGAGGACACTGTATAGCATACAAACCAATATCTACTACCTTCATATGCCCTCTGTTGAGTATTTTCTTATATGAGAAAATGTTGATGAGTACACACATGCACAAACACATACCTAATAGCCCTCCATCAGCTTCTTCCCTTTCCCCCCAAATCCCATTAATCAATACATTATTTTGACAAGAAAATCATGTTACCTCTTACCTGATTTAATCTTTTAAGTGGCTTTTAATCTGCTTCAAATTTTCCAAGTCCCCCCTCCCCCTTTCACTTTAGCACCTGAATATTCCAATGATTATTTTAATGTTTTAATTTTATTAATTTATTTTTTATGTATGAATGTACTACCTTTATATCTGTACGTGCACCCATGCCATGCAGTGTGGAACAGAGCATCAGATACCAGGACCTGGAGTTATGAACATTTGTTTGCTACCATGTTGCTGCTGGGAATAAAACCTAGGTCTCTGCAAGAGCAGCCCTTGCTCTTAACTGCTGAATCATTTCTCCAGACACAACAATTTTTATTTAGAAAACCAACTATTTATTTATTTCTGCACATGCGGGGCCAATTTTCATTTCTTCATTATCTGTGGGTCCTCAATATACAATCATCTCCTGCTCATTGCCTATGTAAGCCTTATTCATGCATCCATGAGCTTCTAGATATACCTCCCCCCGCCCCCTTCGCAGCTTCTGGCTTTCTCTCTTTCCACTGTCTGTGCAATCACCTGTAGTTTTCATTTATCACAATGGTATTATTTATAATTTACAGATTGGTTTTGAAAAGTAAATTGTCAGCACTTAATCCCAGCACTCAGGAGGCAGACTCAGTTGGATATCTGTGAGGTCAAGGCTAGCCTGGTCTACAGAGTGAAGTCCAGGCCAGCTGGGACTAAAAGGGAGACCCTGTCTCAAAAATACCAAAAAAAAAAAGGTAAATTATCTACATTCAAGAGTGTGTACATTGTTTGACAATGGTTGAGTAGAACATTGAGATTTTTGAAAGGTGGGATGTTGCCAATCTAGAGCCATACTTCTCTTGAGTTATCTTTATTATCATTCAATAGCTATATACAAATCAAACATTAATTTTTGTTTCTATCCTAACATCCACATGACTAACTATGTTAAATGATTTGTCTAGATCATTGAGCTTGACAAAGCCTAGGCTTTCTCTTGACTGAGAGAATGTGATAAAGGTATCATATGAATGTTGTAGAAAGAGGTTTCCTCATTTTGCTGCGATTGCCACCCTGGTGACTATGCTTAAGTGCTTTGACTTATTTTGTTTTGTGACTATAAAACTTTAAAGATCCTCTTCCAAATGTAAAGCTCTCATTCAGGAATACTTGAAACATTTTTTAAGATAATGATCATGTATATTTGGCTAAGGATATGCTTTTATTTTTCATAGAACACATTATTTTTATTTTTCATTCAGAATGTATAGTCCTTTAAGGAGATCATTTTTTTTTTTTTTTTTTNGATCATGTTGTTATTTCCAACATTTCTTTTAAACAATTTTTTTTATTTCTGTATGTGTATGAATGTACTGTCTGCATGCAAGTTTGTGCACCCGTGTCGTGCAATGCCGCTGAGGTCAGAAGACTGCGTCGGATTCCCGTGGAACTGGAGTTCTCCTGGAATTGGAATTTCAGACGGTTCTTGGCCTCCATGTGGGTGCTGGTGATCGAACCCGGGTCCTCTGTAAGAGCGGTCGGTGCTCTTAACTGCTAGGCCATCTCTCCAGCCCTATTTCCAACATTTCTGTAATTGATTTTCTAGTCAAAGTATCTGATTTTGATATATTGATATAAGAAAGTATAGCTTGAGCTACTGAACAAAAGAAGTCATACTCCAAATAAAAATACTCTTCCATTATTTCTAAATTTCCTATCAATATTTTTGAAGAAGTTAAATTCATACTTAAATCAAATATTCAAATTTGCATAAGAATGATTGTCATATATTAGCCTGACATAGCAAAAATGCATAACTGAAATTATAATTATGTTGTTCTCTATAAAACTCTTATATTGTGATTCAAATATGAACTTATAAAACAAATTAATAATGAGATAATTATTTCTTCAGTATCAGGTAAAGAAAATACCCTTGAGGTTTGCATGAATATTTGTACTGATAAAGCTAAAAGCATCATGTTTTGTAAATTTCTAGGATATGTGTCATGTCTTTTCCTGAATAAACATGGCAAAACATCTGTTCACCTAGATAGGGCCCTGACAATAGAACAAAGAAATTATCCTACTCAAACCTAACTTAGGAAAAAATGAGTTTATTAGTATCACCTACAGAAATATGAATGAGTGGTTACATACAGGAGGATGCTTGATCCAGAGGCAGCTGCATCACCAAAAGAGCCTACCCCAGCATGGTGAGCACTCATGAAAATTGCTTTCCTAGACCTCCAAACAATTTGTATGTAGCTATCAGCTAAAAATCTGCTTGACCACAGCAATTATCTAGTTTTAAAATCTAGGGGAGAAAAGTCTTGTGAATTCTGAGCTCATGAGCTTTATTTAGGTCAAGTCTTCCTCCCTCCAGGAGGGAAAGTGTCAATCAGTGCAAAGGAAACAACTACACACTAGTATGAGTCATGTTGAACAGCTAACATTACATGGTATAGACCTCAGGTTTCGTTTATGTTCATTATCATGCAAATAAAAACAATGACAATACAATTTTTAAATCTAGTCCTGAATATTTTGAATGTGGAAATCAAAAATTTATGAAGAATGTGAAGTATAGAGACACCGGAAAGTCTTCTTTCTGTGCATAATATATCCATTGGCAGGACTTCATCTTGTAATTCAACAGATCTGCATTTAGCATCCTTTCCCTATCCAGACTTTCTTTCAGTACTCACAACTGAAGAACTCTTAAGTTGCTGCACAGAAGTTTATTATCAGGGACACATAATAGTCGACTTGATCTCTTCGAAGAACATTAATCTTATAATATTTTTGTAGACCTTAGTAGTCTATAAAATATATATATAAAGAGGGAGGAATTCTAAAGATAAATATATATTTTATGTTACATCCATTTGCTGTCAAGTTATGTGGTCAGCATATAATATGCTTTTTTGGTCACTGTACTTACAATCAAGTATCTATTTCCAATTACAGTAATGAACAGTGAATGTATTTTGTAATTTCTACATGACATTTTTATTATTGTTTTAGCTGTATTTATTCATTGTCTGATATGCATATTTGCCTATGAATGCTCCATGTATGTATGAGCACTATGAGGCTAGATGAGAACGTCAGATTCCCTGGAGGTGAAGAGGTAGTTGTGAGCCCCATCTGGAGGTTGGGAAGTGATCCTTGGTCCTTTACAGGAGTAGAAAGGTCTCATAAACATTGAACTTCTGTTTTTAGAATGAAGAATGTACAGTCAATAAATGATTCACACCCTGTTGCCTAAGCACAAAAATCATCAAGATCCTTCCATTTAATTAGAAGCTATTTATTGCATATAATTTCCAAATACCTGAATCTTATTACTCAAGTTGTTCAAAAGAAAATATTTTCTGGGGCTGGAGTGATAGCCTAGCAGTTAAGAGCACCAACTGTTCTTGCAGAGGACCCGGATTCGATCCCCAACACCCACATGGCAGCTGAGAACTGTCTGTAACTCCAATTCCAGGAGAATTCCAGTTCCAGGGGAATACAACACCCTCTTCTGACCTCCACGGCACTGCATGACATGGGCGCACAAGACTACATGCAGATAGTACATTCATACATATAAATAAATAAAATTTTAAAAAAGGGATTGTGTGAGGTAACTTGCTTGCTTTGGAATTATCTGCTTTTTGTGAGACCCCTGCAGGCCAGATTCTCTGGGTGGATGAATCCCTGATTTAACATTAACTAGCCTTCAGGACTGGGGATGAATTCTTGGACCTGGTGTGGTGGCACACACCTTTAATCCCAGTCCTTGGGAGACTGAGGCAGGCAGTTCTTTGTAAGCTTAAGATCAACCCATCAGGTCTGCTTTGGTGAGTTTCCTCTACACAGCTGCTATCTCAAAGGACCAGAGATAATCTGTCTCTTACTAGCTAGTAAAATTTGCATCAGCAGTTATTCAGGAATCCTGGTCTGGCTTGGGAGGAGATCTTTAGAGCTTTGGGAATTCCTGAGCTCTCTGGAGTGGCCACATGGCAATCCTTCCTGCTAGAAAACAATTTTGGGGTCTGGCACCTGGATCAGTGGGGTGCTGCATGGCTTCCAGGGGTGCATTATAGGCTCTTGCTCCCAAAGAGTGAGGGAGAGCAGTCTAGAACAACTTTGGGGCTCTTAAGTTATGTTAGTACAAGAATTTTTTAGCTTGTTTCCCTCCCTCCCATTTTCCTCATGGGAGGAAAAGGGACCTACCTCTCTGGGTCTGTGCCATATCCTTGCTGATCTCACAGGCAGGCTGTGTGTTTGTGATGAGGAAGAGCTGGTCTCAGAGAACTGCATGAATCAAATTAATGAAAACTCTATGCCACTCCATGCTTTTAGTCTCCTAGCCAGGTGTGGTGGTGCACAACTTTAATCCTAGCACTTGGGAGGCAGAGGTAGGCAGATCTTTGTGAGTTCAAAGCCAGCCTGATCTTCAGGACAGCCAGAGCTACAGGGAGACCCTGTCTCAAAAAAGACAAAAAATAAAAAATAAAAAATAAATTGTGATTACTTTAAGATGTCAGAGCAGACTCTTATCTCAGGGTCCTGACATTTTTAAACTGTGGAAGCTCAGTTCAGCTTATGGATAAGAACCTATTTGGAGGGTATAAGTGCCTTAAGCCCTCATACTTAGTAAAATCTTATTCTGACACACCTAATCAGAAATATAAATATTTTAGTGGTTTAACTTGTGTACTCTAAAAAAAAAATATTTCCAAACTCTCTTCCAGCACATGGGAGACAAAAGAATGTGGATATCTTGGTCTGGTTTCAGTGAACTGATACCAGAAAGGCCTGCCCCAGCCCACTTTCTTGCTTCCAGGGTGGGAGAGCTACTCCTCCTAGGGTAGATAAAGGGTTTTATTGTGTTTCCTGTCTGTTTCCCCTACCCCCTTCCTCCTCATAGGAAGCAAAAATACCTCCCTGTGTTTGAACTGGTATCCTGCTGGTCTGCTGGTAAGGCCACTCCTGGAAGTTCCCCAGCCAGGTGTGGTTGGCCACACCTTTAATCCTAGCACAGCCAAGGTCTTTTGATGTAGAGATCCTTACTGTAGAATTTGAGTCAGAAACAAATAACTGACCCAATTTTATCCTAAATTAAAAATAGGAAAATTTGCCACACAGCTAGACGACCTCAGTACTGTATAAATTGTGAAGATTAAAGTATTGTTATGTTCTTAAGAGTCATATTTTACTCTGATTTAAGTTTTCATCTATAATTTAGAGTTTTATCAAGGTGCTGAAATTTTGGGTTTGAAACTAGTTAAATATTTGTTTTATGGATCTGTTTAAATGAATAGGCTTCCATCTAATGTTAATGATTTACTTGATATCAAGTTGATTCACAAGTAAACTTGTCATGCGAGCTAAAACTGTTAAATTATACTATGGTCCTTGGTAATTATATTTTAAGTTCATTTTAAGGAATAATCACTTCTGTTCTAGGGTGCAATTCATTTCCACATGTTACACATGTGGAGACATTTGCCAGGCCTAGGTAAAGTACCTCTAAGCACTCAAAGAAAATTGCTCATTCAAAACCTGCTCCCAAGCTGGCATGAATATCTTACAGTTTATACTAGTGTATTTGAGATAACTGTCCATCTCATTACTTGGAAAATAAGTATTAATTATTTAGTAAATCTGCACAATTAAGGGTTAATCTGTTTATAAATGCTATGTCTTGAGGTAATAAAAGGATATAAAAAGGTGGAAAATGTTAAAAAGATATTTTTAGTAAGGATTTATGTGAAGATGATGAAAAATTTTATACAAGTGATAAAAGTCTGAGTAGGTTTGTTGTGACAGGTAAAAAGGACACTATATAAATAAACTTAAATTTGTAAGGTTCAGTCAACTAGTTTAAATATCAAAATGTATATGTAGTCAAGGTTTGTTTAAGAGTGTTCAGTTTTTGTCCAACCTTTATATGCATATCACATGGCACTTCAAGGTATAGAAAAATCATAAGATACATGTATTAAATTAAATTGGTATAAACTTTCAGGCCAGTTTACTAGTGGCCTCAATAGGGTTGTGAATGTACAGAGTTGTTAATTTTCAGTCCTCACCTGGCTTGAACTTGACTCCCTGTCACAGGTTTGAATTAAATGAGCACAGGCAAATGGTGGGTTACCTATGGCTACTGAAAAATGTACTTTATGTTTCTTGCAAGAGTTGTTTTTGATATTTCCTTTAACCTAACCAGATAATTTGGCTCAAAAGGCTAGATTCTATCTTCCTGATACAGCTGCATGCAGTCCAAAAGAAGACAGTCTGGATGGGCTTGGTAATCCTTATCAATTTATTTCCTGTCTTCTGGTATGTGTTGCAACTCCTGTCTTTCTGGGAAAACTATAAATCAGGATATAGGGTCTGAAAAAGAAAAAGATTGTTCTTGTTTGTAGTAATTGTAGTGAACAGTTTTACATTTAAAATAAGCCTGAAATTGTTTAATTCCACCTTGCCAGTTATGCCTGCTTAAGGTACGGTGTTAAGTCCCTCCTCCAGTCAGTATTATACAAGGCTGCTTGAACTTTTGTCAAAGCCCTATCTTGGATATTATACAGTAATTAAAGGTGTTAGGCTGGTGTAACTTAGCCTTTCTGTATGGATAACCACCATACATAATGTCCATACCAATTTGGCCAAAAACAAATTTGGTTAATCTGGGCTAACTGTATGGACCAAGAGAAAAGTGTAACCAAAAGATAAGTAATCATTATATTTCCTTTAAAGTCTGAGAGATTGTGCCTCCAAACACTAGATTTTAAGTCATTTAATGTCATATGTGATTTGTTGTTACTAAATAACGAAGTTTCTTCTCTCTATTTAAGCAACTACCTAAGGGAAAACTCACAACCACCATGACTATTGAAATTTCCTAAAAAGCAGATGCTGAGACCAGACAGCATGAACAAATGAACAAAAGAAGAAGCCAAATAGTGGATGCTTCAGAATCCCTGATTGAGAAATTCTAATGGACTTTTAAGGTTTTTTTGTTTTTTGTTTTTGTTTTTGTTTTAAATTCACCTGTTCCTCTCTTTGTTCCCTGCCTAGAGAATCTACCTGGCTACTTTTGCCTTCACAGGCCCTAGTCAAGGATTTTGTTCTCTACTTTTTGGGGTCTTTTAGATAAAGCCACTGAGCAGGGGTACCCCAGTAGCCACCTCCTATGCCCTTTTTCAGCATGGAAATAAGTCAGAGTGGTCGGAGCCCCAATTCACTCTTGGCAATTGGGGTAACCTCCTCAGAAGGTAACGTGATAAAAGTAGGAGCTAAAAATTGTCTAGGCAGTTTAGGGTGAAGATCCCCCCCCCGAAAGAGCCAGTTCCTTTCTCAGCTGAGAGCTGAGGACTTCCTGGATCTGTCAGTGGACTTCTGGTTGCTCTGACTCGTGGCTCATACATCCCTCACTCTCTTGTCAGATTTATTGACCAGTAGGTAAATGTCATTAAAATCATGGTGCTAATGACCCAATACAACCCCCTAGCAGAGATCGTTCCATCTTGGAGACACCAACTGTGGTTCACTCTTGTGAACTTCCTTCAAGGATTTGAAGGCCACATAATGACAGGGAGAGATGAGTTGCGACCCCAAGTTTTCCTCATTCTGCCTGACCCCCTATCAAGTCCTAAATATTACATGTCTACATGGTGAACTTGGTGACATTATTAAAGGCCCCTGGTGGCAACAGTTTATTAACTACACCTTGACCCTTGGTTCACAAGTTGTTTCCCTTAACTCCACCTGCCCTGAGGTCGTAGCCTTTGATACTAGCTTTGTTTCACAGGTGTCGTCTAAGCTAAAGTCCATTTTTGATACTGCTACATTGGTCACCTGGGGCATCCTCTGCCTCCTGCCTCTACTCTGCCTTTTTCTCTTCAGGTGTCTGTTTCACTTTTCCTGCAGCCAATGCCAGGTCCACAAAACAATGGCCCAGGTCCTCTCAGAAGTGGTCAATAGGGACTCTGCATGCACCCATCCCAATGAGGTGATTCACATCTGGCTCTTACCCATCCATAATCCACAGGAATGAACTTGCATCTCCCCTCTGTGGTACTGCTCCTGGCCTCTTCCTCCGGTGGCTGGCCAATCAAAGACGGGTAAGACCCTGCAAAACCAGGGCCACCTAACATAGTCAAATGTCTGTGACAGAGGTGGGGTCAACAAGGTTCAAGCATAGCAAGCGAGCTCCCACTGGACCGCTCCTCACGCAAAATGAAACACAAAGGGTGGAGATGTAGTATAGGCAGTATGTTGAGAATTACACATGCACAGAGCTTGTCCCTCGTCAACCTAACCTGCCCTAGGCAAGTGAGACCATACAAGCAGCATTGCAGATCTGGGCCAATCACAAATGGGAATGCAAGCTGTACATAACCCCTAACCCTGCCCCCAATAAACGAGTTGGCAACAGCTCGCCCTCTGTCTGCATTCACCTGACTCCCAGGGTCTGTGTCTTGGCTCTGCACCTCTCACCCTCATTCCTTCATTTGGACCCCAACATTCCCCAGCAGACCTGGGGGATTGTCTACAACATAAAACTAATTTTCATCCAAAGAAATAATCTGTATTCATGCTATGAGAGTAATAGAAAAAACATACACCATCGTCAATAGAAAAGTAACCTGATACTTTAAATTCCAGGATGCTTTGACCTTCATAAAATTGTTTATAAATTATTCTATAAAAGTAGAGCTTTAACTTGGAAGAAATAAATCAGTTGCATGATGTAAATTAGCATTTATTTCTCCAAGGTCATTATATTTGTTGTTCATTTATTCATTCTTTTCTTTTTCATATAGAAGCTAAAATTTAACCTTACAAATGGTTGAATCCTCACACAGTTTTGAATTCATTTAGCATGACATTTTACGAAATGTTCCCTTTACCCTATATTATGATCATAATGATGTGAAGGAAAGCATAGTGCACGTTGTTCAATTCTGTGTGTGAAATGGATAATATGTGCTTATCATCAGAATGGTGCATCTGGTCTATTTATTTTGGTTAAGTCACTTAAATGTCTGAAATATTTGGACTTTTTACTTATTGAATGGAATGAGTTTTAACTAACATGCTTCATTTTGAAATATAGGTCTGAATGACTGGGTTATTTTGATTTTTTTTTTTTTGGTCTTTTTGAGACAGGATCTCCCTGTAGCCCCAGCTGTCCTGGATGGTGCTTTTACAGAGCTTTTATATTTTTCTTTGACATTTACATGCAAACTCAAATTTTATTAATAAACTGAAGTCTTGAGTATAAATCTGTGACTTAACTTCCTTGGCATTCCCCAAATCTTAGTGACATGATTCTCTACATTTTGGAAGTGTGAAAACTACATTGGATAAAAATAACTGTAAATCAGAATTCAAATAAAATTGAAAGCAGCTAGAGAGCAAATGCAGGGCATTCTACTAGTTAAGGACTCATAATTTTGTGAGATCAAGTTTATTTCAAAAACTATCTCATCATTTACTTTTTCTAATACCTGTACGAAAGAGGAAGAAAGGAGCTAATGAAACCCTACTGGGCAAATGCAAACTTCAACCTCAGGAAGGAAGATTTCTCAGGGAATCAAACCATGTAAGACCACACTGTTCCACTCATCACCCACTTTAAAGACTGGAAGGACTGGAAATATCCCTGTTTCTTAACACAGAGCACTTGGTGTCAGCACTGAAACTGCCACAGTCATGAATTTCCTCATCCAGGAAGCTTTTCCAGTAACATTTGGAAATATTATTTTTTTCTTTTAAATTTTATTTCAGATTACTTTTGTGGCCATCTTATAACATGTGAGTGTTCCCACAATGCCAGACAGTGATATGTTGGATAGAAATAAATGAAGTGTGTTATATGCTGGGGATCTCCTGGTTTTCAATTCCAATATCCATGCATGCTGCATTTTACTTTAGGCTTACATTATGTTCAGACCAATGTATCTGTCCTCTTATACAGAGCAAAGCAGTCCCCTTGCTCTTTTCAGTCTGACAAACAGCAATTAGGTGTGTTTAGAACTTCTTATTAAACTGTGGCAGGTTAGGGAGTCCAGGCTAATAGAATTCCCCTAACTGATTGGCTGGGACATTTGTGTTAGCTTAATTGTACACTTGCCCTTTGACTAAAATTAGGGATTAAGTCCCCTCCCTAGTAACTGCATCTTAAGTTAGTAAGAAGTTCAACTGCACATTCTAATTAGATCTTTTCTATTTCATACTTCCATGGGGTTTTTACCTTGACAACACACTGTTCCATTATGTTCTGTTAAGAAAAGATTTTTCCCTTCATACTTTATATAAGGGTGTTTCTATTTAACATTAATAGTGGCTCACTGGTTGTAATTACATACTGTATAGTAGCTGAGCGGACAATGGAGTTATGGGCATCCTGCATAGCACCTTTCTCATATTTTTTCACCATGTCAACTATAAAATAGCACAGCTCTTTGTCCCAACAAAGACAAATTTTCTGAGAATGTTTGTTAGTCAAGTAGTCCATCAATAATGTCACTCGAACTTTAATTCAGTCATGTATAACATTTCAAAATTCTCAGCATTTCCTAAAAATAAGTTCAATTATAGCATAATTTTTCAAGTGCTATTGTTGGCTATAGATATCTATTACCATGGTAAGGCAAGAATATATGAAACAATATAAAAAAAATCTAGTTCAAAAATAGCAAAATGACAATGGTCATATATAATGCATATATAGTATAATAAATATAACCTATCGAGTGTTCTTCATGGAAAATAGTTATTTCTTCTGAGTATGATTCTTTAGTGCTGTTCTTTGGGATTCATTGTACTTTGCTTCCAGAAGAAAAAGGAGGAAACTTGTTTCTTCATTGAATTATGGTTTTGTCTGTTAGATTTTAAAATCCTCATATTGTTGTGCATCTGAACTTAATGAATGACTAATATGGAATAATCATGCCAGCTAAGAAAATAACATTGCTTTGAAGTTACACAAGGCTTACTACAAGATTGTCATGTAGAAAGTGGCAGGATGTGACTTCCAGAAGCCCATTGAAATGCAGAGACACCTAAGACCGGCCCAGAAACCTACTCTACCAGGTTTGCCTTTGGTTATGGAAAAACTGGAAAAAACGGGCCATCACAGCATACTCAGGAATCTTCTGCCTTTTTGAAAGCCAGCGACTTCTGCAAAGTACACTACCCTCCCCCACTCTCACTGAATGGCATACCCACCTTCTCCCTTAAATTCTCAGGCCAGATGCCATTTAGTGCCGGCTCTATCTTTCCCCTGAGCCTAGCTCTGGCTACCCTGAATTAAACTTTGTTCCAGAGAGCCTAAACCTCGTGGTCTTTTATTTTGGGGGGAGCACACCATAACCTAACAGAAAGAAGGAAATATTTTATTTTCAAGGAAACATTTTCTTCATTTCTATAAAATGAAAAAGTTTAGAAAATAAGTTACAAGACTTTGAATAAAAAAAATACATGATTGCTTAAAGTGGATGTTAATTTTTCTTAGACATAATTATTATGTATATATATATATATATAATAATTATATATATAATAGAGAGAGAGAGAGAGAGAGAGAGAGAGAGAGTCTTTTTGAGATAGGGTCTCCCTGTAGCCCTTGCTGTCCTGGAACTCACTCTGTAGATCAGGCTGGCCTTGCACTCATAAAGATCTGCCTGCCTCTGCCTCCCGCGTGCTAGGATTAAAGGCAAGGCGTGTGCCACCAGCCTGGCTGAGTATATTTCTTAAATCATTACTTCTCTCAAGAGACAGGGTGGCAGCAGTGTGTACCAAAAAAGAAAATATCTAAACTTTCTGGATCTTTATTAGTTTTCTTTTAATTCAAACGTTTTTAGTGAGTTTTAATTTTTATTATTTTTTTCTTTCTTAATATTTTTATTAGATCAGTACAAAATAAACATAAAGTGTTCATATACCTCCAATTAGTTAACATCTCAGTCCAGTTTTTGTACAACCCAGGGTACCAAGTCTACTTTTCAAGACCTATAAAATTTGATTACTTAATTTCTTTAAAAACTGTATCTAATAATAGACATCTTCTTAACCACAAATAATATATCTCATTTATTTTCCATAATTTTGATGGCAATTCTCTGTACATAGTGGATGTGAAATGAATCAAAATTATTGAATGCCATTTTCCTATTCATAATGCTATGCTCAACGTTTTGATCTGGAATATAGCAACATTTTTGTTTGTATTTTAATAAATTATTTAATACTTTTCATCTCTTTGAGTTTTAATAATTTCAACTTAAACCTGCTATCCAAGTTTCTAAAATTTATAGGCTTTGGTTTTAGTTGTCATTTAGCTAAATGAATAAAAATATTAAATACTTGTCATACACTGAAATCAAACGTGCATGAAACTGTTTAATACATGTCAAATTATCTATTAATATATTCAAAACTTATTCTGGAAGGCAAGAAAACAATGGAAGTTAAAATTGTATTTATATATTCTTATGTGTGATTTTAGGAAAAATCATCTCATGGCTGTCATCTTATTTTGTATTAAGTAGTATTTATGTCATTAAGATGTGGATCTTGGACAATTTCTCAATAAAATATTCGTATGGCATATCTTACAAATGAAATAATCCTATATTTTTTAGATAACGATCTCACTCTGTAACCCCAGGATGCAGGCTATTCCATACTGGCTTTGATTTCCTAGTAATCCAACTGCCTATGCCTCTCCAGTCCAGGAATTAAAGTCATGCACTATCACACCCAGCTCCTAATTGCAATATTTTGGTTCTTTTTTTAATTTTTTTACCTTTATTTTATTGAAGTTTTGTGCATTTCATACAACATTCCTTATTCAAATTTAGACCCAAATACATTTTTTAATCAAATTTAGACCTATTCCCCCTTCCTTGCCCTCCCCGCCCTGTTAGAGCTCATGCATTCTGCCATACATGTCTTTCATCTTTTTCTCAGTCTTTTTTAAATTTTCTGATGCAGAATTTTATTATTTGGGGCAAAAGTTTACTGCAGTAGTCAGTATTTGCATTGATCCAAAAAAACTAGATAGATGGATAGATAGATAGATAGATAGATAGATAGATAGATAGATATAGTTATAGCTAGATAGATATAGATATAGATATACTAAAATTATGATGTCTGAAAATAAACTATAGGTTAATTCCAAGACATGTTTAGGTATTCACATTTTAACAATAGAGTTGTATGGAGATAAATAAAAATATTACTTCACATTCCTACATCACATAGCAAGTTGATGAATATTTTTTCCAGACAGGGTTTCCCCGTAGCCCCAGCTGTCCTGGAACTAACTCTGTAGACCAGGCTGGCCTTGAACTCACAAAGATCTGCATGCCTCTGCCTCCAAAGTGCTAGGATTAAAGGCATGCACCACCACGCCCAGCTGTTCAGCTCTTACTCCATGTTTTGAGTCGGTCAAAAGTTTTCATGCTCCTTTGTCTTCTGAGTAGTTTATATAACCTTGATGTTACTGTTCTTTCAGATGTATCACTGGTGAAGCTTTCCTCCCACTGTAGGTTTTCTCTTTGCTTCTTTGTTTCTTCCATTGTACAGAAGCTTTTGAGTTTAATAGGGTCCCACTAGTCATTTGTTGACCCTATTCCCTGTGCAGCTACTGTCTGATGTAGACAGACTTTTCCTATGCCTATGTCTTGCAGGTTACTGACAACGTTTTCTTCTCTCATTTACAGTTTCAGGTATCACATTGAGGTCTTTGATGCATTTGGAGTCGATTTTTGTAGAGGGTAATAGGTAGGGGTTTAATTTTACTCTTCTACAAATTGTGATCCAGTTTTGCCAACAACATTTGCTGATGGTGCTGTTTTTCCTCCATTGAATCTTCTTGGCCCCCTTGTCAAATACGAGGTGCCTGAAATTGCTTGTGCTCAAGTTTGGATCTTCAATTTTGTCCCATTGATATATATGGGTCTTTTTGTGTTCTCTTTATGACTATAGCCCTGTAATGTAGTTTGAAATCTGGTATAGTAATCCACCCTGCATTGCTCTTTTTGCTCAGGGTTGCTTTGGCTATGTGGGGTCTTTTGTTTTTCCACGTGAACTTTAGGATGCTTTTTTCTAGGTCTGTGAAGAAGTTCATAGGGATTTTAATTGGTATCACATTAAATCTGCATATTACTTTGGGCATGATGGTCATTTTTACAACATTAATTCTTCCAATCCATGAACATGAGAGTTCCTTCCATCTTCTGGTGTCTTCAATCTCCTTCTTCAGGGCTATAAAATTTTCACTGTAGAGACTTTTAGTGTCATCTACTTTTGTATTAAGTGGTATTCATGCCATTAAGCTGTGGATCTTGGAAGATTTCTCAACAAAATAAAATAATACCTGATTTCCATTACACTATCTACCTCATTTTAATTACAATTCTGAAACTTCACCTCTAACCTATGCTGTATTTTAATAGACAGAGGAATTTATTTCTGTTCTCACTGTTAATGAGTAATTTACTAATGAAAAACCAAACTAACACTAGGTCCTCTTAGGTCTCCATTAAAATTCTAGTGAAATCTATGTCTCAGTTCTGCATGAAGAATATATTGTGTCATTTCAGATCTCAAGTGTATCTTTCCTTGTTTTTTCCTGAGTCATGCTTTCCTTGATTGATTCTGGTATTAGAAAAAAGGGCTTGAACTGCAGGATGTGTTTGTGGTGCTTGATGTTCAACATTGTTTCTCTTCAAGGCTCAGACATTTCCTCTTTGCAATCTTGTCAAAGCATTTCCATTTCAGAAATTAATTTGCTTTCTACTACTTAGAGAAGAAGTATAAGAAGCTCAGGAACCTGCCCTACAGGTAACCTTCACAGCTTCAAACATCCTTGGTTTCTGCTATTACTTTCATTCTATGTTAGACATCTTTGCAAAATTATCTATGTGGTACTGTTGCATGGTGGTAAAATATTCCACTAGAGAGTAAGGAAGCTGTGGCAAATGAGGAAGGGTCAAAGGATGCATGGATAAACCTGAGGGTTTAGCTGCCTATATAACCAATATTGTATAGACCAAAAAAGGTACAAAACTTAAAATATTTCTTACAGGAGGAACAAAGAAAATAAATTCAAAAGAGGAGGAAAGAACAAATAAAAGCTATAGATATTATGCCAACTTTTGGATAATGGAGAGGACAAACTATAATGTGTAGGATTGATAGCTTTGTCTTTAAATGTCTTGTTTAAATAAAGATGAGTTCTAAATATTAATATATATTAATTTCAAAGGAGAACATCTCATTGACAAGAAATATTCTCATTTATGTAGCAAATATGTGAGTTTGGGGGTAAATAAATAGCTAATAATTTGTTAGTATTTCCTTATTACTTTAGATTTTACTGGTAGGAAATTAGCACTATTCCTTACTTTTACTTCCTCATCTTAATTTGCTTGTTTGTTTAGCTTCTTTATTACAGAAATTTGATAAATTTGTATTTTCATATCTATTTTTCTCAGTGAATTGGAAATATTTATCAGCAGAAACTTACCTTTTTATTTATATTTGACAGTATCTTTAGACAATATGGAATCTTAACTTTGATGGTATCAATTGAAAGGTATCAGCTTTTATGCATTTCAATATTTTTAATTTCTACCAATAGAAAAATATTCAGTTAAAATTAATTATAGAATTAAGCTTCTGATGTCTTATGTAATGACTATCCATAAAGCTCTAGTAAACAAATAGATTTCCTTTGGTTACTCTAAATGTTTCAAGCAATTCAATTATTTTAAATACATATTATATTAATGTCAACATTTGCATATGTTATCACTTTTTAAATCAGTTTTATCTTATAATAAGGGTATCCAAATATCTGGCATATTTTTTATAACTATTATTATTCCACTTAGTTTTATTTTAGTCTTAGTAAATATAACATAATATAATTGTGTATATTTCGGTATTTTTTAAATTCATTTCACTTATCTTCTTAAACAGTTAACAATGTTTTGGGGGTAAGTGTTGAAAGTTGGTGCAACTGCTATCTTTCCTCCAGAGTTGGCTATGACTATCAACATTTCTTGTTATTTCCAAATATAAATTAAAATCAGCTTTATTTGATTAAGTATTTTTTTAAAAAATAATTTTATTGTGTGTGTCTGTGTGTTCCATTTGTGTAAGGATATCTACAGAGACCACAAGAGGGTGTCAGAGATCATGGAGCTGGACTTACAGGCATTTTGAGCCTCCTAATGTGGGTATTGGGAACTCAACTTAGACTCTAGAAAAATAGCAGGTGAGATTTTGTAAAAGCTTGTAAGTGTAAACAACGGTCTTCTGTACTGGTGACTATTTTCCAGAAACTGGGATTTCAGGACAGTGCAACAATGCTCTCTTCGTCTTCTTTGGCAGTAAACAGTCAGGATCTGGATGGAAAGTAGAGTAGTCACTTTGTAAGGGCCAGATACAGAGTTCGAGAACACTTCATCTCCTCTCTCTCCTGTTCCATACAGAATACCAAGTCCCTGATTCAGATTATCGTGATTTTTGGAACCAGTGCTTTGGTGGCTGTTGGGCTGGAGGTCCCAGAAGCAGAAGGGCTGTCTTTTAAGCCATTGCTTCCTGTTTCTAGTGGTCTCTTCTTCCTTGGTCCAATAGCTGCAAGAGCTGTGAGATTGGCATCTCTGAGCTGCATTTGGGCGAGCTCCAATTGCTGCAACTCTTTGGCTTTCTGCTTTAATCTCAGCTGCTCTGGATCTTCTTTATTAGAACGACTCTTGGCTGCTTTAAGTAGAAAAATATGGATACCTTCATGAATTTGCTTGTCTTAACTATACATCCCATGGGTTGTTACAGGCCAGAATTCAGATGTTTTCTGAAAATCAGTTACAAAGTACACTTTACATAGAAGTAGCACCTGCCCACCTGTGCATTTAATTACAGCAAGCTAAGGCTCTCTTTATTATGTCTGCTTCCTTTGCCAAACTGTAACAATGAGGTGTTTCCCCCTAACATAGCCTGCACTGAGATGCAAGAGAAAGGAAGAGTCAAAATATATTCATCTTGTGCTAAGCCTGTCTTCTGGTGTTAGGTTATTTAGTCTGCAGTAAATTACTTAACTGTGATAGTTACCTTCTGTAGTTGAAGGGGTGACAAGCCACACAGTAAGGCCAGTAGTTAACTGGGTTAATTGAGTCCCAGAATTATCAACAGGAGCTTGCGGAGACCATTTGTCCCTGAGACGGTTGATTCTCTGGTTCCCCAGGCTGCACTGTTTCTTATCCCAAGTGAAGGGCACCTTACCAGAAAAGAACCCCCCACCCCCTTTCTTTGGTCTTTTTGAAACAGGGTGTATCTGTAGCTCTAGCTGTCCTGGAACTCATTTTGTAGACCAGGCTGGCCTTGAACTCACAGAGATCCGCCTGCCTCTGCCTCACAAGTGCTAGGATTAAAGGCGTACACCACCACGCCCAGAGCCAGGAACTCTTTAAAACTGAAGATGCTGCTGACATGCCTCATTGGAAAATGGAAAGGTATCGGAAGGAATGAGCAGGCATTGAATTCACACTGATGAGAGGAAAATGAAAATCCATTGCAAAGCGGGAAATATGCTCCAAGTGCCCACAGAAAGAGGGGCACAATTGGAATGCCAAGGCACATCCACATTTTGGTGATGGGGAAAAAATATCAGCCAAGGAAATTCTGTCAGACAGTTTCAAATTTGTAAAAGGAAGGTTTTGATTTATATTATTTTAGATTCCAAGAAAGATGCTTTTTCCACTTAATTAAAACAAAACAAAACTTTATACTTACAATATTTTAAATACCTAGTACATTTTAGAAAATCATAATTGGTGATTGAACACTCCCTTTGGATTGTGTACTTGAGGTCCTGTCTCTCTCTCTCTCTCTCTCTCTCTCTCTCTCTCTCTCTTCCTCTCTCTCTCTCCCTCTCTCTCTGTAAATCTGAGCAGCACACTGTGTGCTTTTCTCTGAGGAAGAAGCTGATGTGCAAAACAAGCCCCACCCACCCCTTTTAAATAACTCTACCGGTGTAGATTGTACCTGGCAAAAATAATAATGGAATTAAAATCACACAAAGAAAGTGTACCAAACCCTCAGAGAGGCCAAAGAAAAAGGAGCTCCAGATAAGGGACTGGGGGAAAACACCCCTGTTCTAGTTTGTCTTCCATTGCTGTGACAAAACACTCTGACTTACACCAACTTGGGGAGGAAAGGGTTTATTCAGCTTACATCTCCCAGATCACAGTTCATCACTTAGGGAGCCCAAGGGCGGGAACCTGGAGGCAGGAGCTGAAGCACAGGCCATGGAGGAATGCTGTTCACTGGCTTGCTCCCCTGGCTCATGCCCAGCCTGCCTTCTTATATGGCACACAACAACCTGCCCAGGGCTGCACCACTAATTGTGGGCTGGGCCCTCCCACGCTGCTCGACGATCAAGACAATATTCCACAGATCTGGCCACAGGCCAGTCCAATGGTGCCAACTCCCCAATTGAGGCTCCCTCAACCCAGGTGTCTCAAGTTGACACTAAAGCTATCCAGCACAACCCCCAATATGTTACTCTCCACCCTGTTCTTCTCACTGGACCTATTAGGGCCATGTTCTATTCTATTGTAAGGGATAAATTGGCCACACTTTTTTGTTTTGCAGGTTATTATGTAAAATGCCACAAATTATGTATATGTTAAAAGAGTACTTTAACAAGAAATCTATATCCAAATTTCTTTTGTATATTTAAATGCTTAACTTTATTTTTCATAAAATGCAGCATACTTCCACATTTGTGTATAATCTTATTGATCAGATGTTTAAAATTATTTAGAATAAATCATTAAAATAATTATTTTATGATGAGAAAAAAAAAAAGAAAGAATAGTAGCAGGTGTTTCCAACTGCTGAGCTATCTCTCCAGGACCCTAAGTATCTCTTTAAAACTTAAATATAATTACAGTTAATTTATTGATCAGTTTAGAGAAAAGTAATATATAAATATATTGTATTTAGATACATAGATATAATATGTCACCATTAAAGTGTCTTCAATATTTTTCCGGTGCTATATTGCTCTTTTCAGCATCAGTATACAGACAGGTACTGGTCAGTATACAGTACTCTCAAAACTTTTTTCATCTTGATCCTTTAGTATTATTTGTTATTATTTTATTTGTTATAGTATTATTTAGTATTATTTTTTGGTACCATGAATTATATTGTATTGGTATACAAATTATAATTTAAGTTGCTCATAACTTTCATATAGAAAAAGTATCAGATTTATGTCATTTTGCATATTTTTTGATAGTTTGAAATAATTTTATTTTTAGCATACTTCTAAATATTAACGATATACTTTTAAGCAGAAATTTTCCTTTATTTTCTTATAGTATTTTTTCTTTAGTTATTTTTAGCACAAAAAAGCAAACCAGAAAACATTTCTGGTTTAGAAACGATACTGAGTCTTTATGAAAATGAAGACTATTTTTTTAACTATCTGTGGAACTCAGAAGTCTAAAAGCACAGGATGTATTTTCAGAAGAGCAATTTTACCCATTTATTGTAATATTTGCAATACAGAGAATATAATTAGGTCACATATAATCAGAGTCTAAAAGAAACTGATATTCTGAGTAAAGCCCGGCACACCCTGGAAGCTTGAAGAACATAAAAAATTGTTTGGCAAGTTCCAACCCAGGAATATGAAGATTTAGGTATGAACTCCACAGATTTTATCATTTTCTTTATCCTTGCATGAGAAGGTAGAAAGCAGAGATGGAGGTATGGCTGCTGAATTATGAGCTGATAGGATAACAGTACCAACAACTCCAAACTGATTAACATGGCTCTCATCTTTTACAATCCATATTAGATCATGTAGTCAATACCTAACAATTTTAAATCTTCAAAACACAGGGATGTATACAAGATAAACTCTAACTGCAATTTTCAATTTCTAAAGCATCTCCTTCCAGTCTTCGGATGAGTTCATGAGCATGAAAGTGTAATATTTAAACAAGCAACCCACCAAGTAGGATGCCATACTTTTACAGTTACCCCATGTGGGTTACATGTTAAATTAAACTTACAATGAATGTGTCCACAATGATTCTGTGAACAATGACAGCGGTGATATTGATGAAGAATGAGTAGCTTTAAACTCGAGAAGATTAAAGGGCAAAATAGGACAAGCAGAAAGCAGATAGGGTTATTTTCTAATAGGAAAGGTAAATTTTGACAAATATAAAAAGTACTCCCTCATTTCCTTTATGTGGAAATGACGTGAAACATTTATTTGAAATACTGGACAATACCAGAGCTAGGTTATCCAACTCCAGGGCAACATTCAAAAAAAAAAAAAAAATCACCCTTCAGCACAGAGTGAGACTTAAACACAACCTATGCGAGGGTTCCTGTCCACTGAGACTCGTTAAGATGCTGCTGCTCTGCCAAGGACTCCAGTCTCTATCCAGACCAGACCGGAATATTGGTGGTCCCAAGGGTTGTAACAAAATAGATCATTTTGAAATACAACATTTAAAAAGACAAAATGCTTCTTTAGTAACCATATGTCCAACTCAAACTGAATCAACTTAAATGAGTTTCTTTTCCCACTAATCAACCTTTTACTCCAGAGCAGTAGGTCATCCATACTCATCTTTCTTGCCCAGTAATTCAAAGGAAAACCCCAAAGGATTAGTAAAGAAAAATGTAAAAATTAATGAAACACTTTTAAGTTTGCTTTTAAGATTGAAAAAGTGTTTAAAGTTTGTAATTCCTAGTAGGAAAACATTATCTGAATGAATATCCGAGTGGCAAACTACCGTAAAATGCATTAGCTGCATTTGGTGCAGAAGGGTAGGGATTATCTCAAACGCCATCATTTTGCATATGTTTACAGCCCACAACAGATCAATAGAGTAATATTATATTACTTTTAAGCTCACAGAATCTTTCTGTCTCATCCTCCAGAATAGTTTGTTCTACAAACATGCAATGTTGTACCTGGATAGAAGTTGTCTGTCTTTTGTAGAATTTTATACATTGATAGTATTTATGTTTACCTATGTGATTTTTTTTAATGTGCATTCTTTGCACTTCTAAGAATTCAGAATTCTATATAGTACCATTCTATATTCTAATAGCATTATTCTTTATTCTACATAGTATTTGATATTTCTGGTAATATAAACCTATGGACAATTAATTTATTCAAGTTTGTCTGAAGAGTATAGATTTGAATTTTAAAATTTGTTTTAATTTTGCCCAGGATTTCATGTTAGATTATTATTTTTTTTTTAATTTTATTTACTTATGGTATGAATGTACTGTCTGCATGCAAGTATGTGCACCGGTGTCGTGCAATGACGCGGAGGACAGAAGAGGGTGTTGGATACCCCTGGAACTGGAGTTCTCCTGGAATTGGAGTTTCAGACGGTTCTTGGCCGCCATGTGGGTGCTGGGGATCAAACCCGGGTCCTCTGTAAGAGCGGTCGGCGCTCTTAACTGCTAGGCCATCTCTCCAGCCCAATGTTAGATTATTTTAAATCAATGATATGTTCTTATTTTCATGTTAAGAAACTTAAGACATGCTTCAGTGGTGGTTTTGATATTTCATCTTACTTGATATTCTTTGTAACTCTTGGATCCTTAAGTTCTTGCACTTAACAATATTCAGAGTTTCAACCACTTAAGCTTATGTATATTATGTCATGTACATTTATTATCCAATTACTATTTTTCAATATTAATCTTTTATTTTCTCTCTCATAATGAATCATTTCAGATATATTATTTCTGTATAGTAATAATTGTTAGAGCTAATTCATGGAGTTGTTTGCTATTTAATCAAAATTTCATACATTTCTCTAGAAATGTATGAAAGTATCTTTTTAGGGGCTGGAGAGATAGCCTAGCGGTTAAGAGCACCGACTGCTCTTGCAGAGGACCCGCGTTCAATCCCCAGCACCCACATGGTGGCTAAGAACCATCTGTAGCTCCAATTCCAGGGGAATCCGACACCCTCTTCTGACCTCCGCAGCATTGCACAACACGGGTGCACAGACCTACATGCAGACAATACATTCATACACATAAAAATAAATAAATAAATTTTTAAAAAGAAGCTAAAAAAAGAAAGTATCTTTTTAAAATTTAAATATAAGTTTTGCATCTCTAGAGCTCTCCTTGGAGCCATTTTAGTTCTGTTGAGGAACTGTAACATATCTGATGAATTGGTGTTAATCAAATTAGACCCAATACTCCTTTCTTACCCCCCCCACCAGCCAAAGAGCTCATGCATTTTGCCATATATGTCTTGCATCTTTTTCTCAATCTATAGTTTTCCTCTTTAATTGTATCTTTCCCTGGTTTGGGTATTAAAGTGATGCTGGATTCATAGAAGAAATTTGGGAGATTTCTGTTTGTTTGTATCCTTCCGAACAATTTGAGTAATTATACTTGTAAGTCCTCTTTAATGTTTTTTAGAATTTTGCCATAAATCCTTCTGGGCCTGGGATTTTTCTGGCAAGGAGTTTTTGAGTCACTATTTAAATTTCCTCACATATTATGGGTCAGTTTAAACTGTCAGTGTCTTCTTGGTTAAGCTTTGGTGATTTCCAGGATTTCATATATTCATCCATTTGTCTTAGGTTTTCAAATTTAATAGAGTATAGATTTTTGAAGTATCCTTATATGATTTTCTGGATCTCTTCATTGTCTGTTGTGATGTTTACCTTTTCTTCACTAATTTTATGCAAAGTATGGACACATACTTTCCACCAATATACAGTAATTACAGAGTCTGAAAAATAAGTGATGGGTGGATTCTAGAGCCCCTTGAGAGATTTCCATTATAACAACATAGTTGCTTTCAGATAAACAGAAATATAACAATAATGTTCAGCTTGCCTTTCAACTGGGGATTTGGTGTTAGCATCCACAAATGAGGGAAACCTTTTGCCACTTGTTTTTCTGTGACTGTATTACTTCCCTTAGCATAATGACTTAAAGCTCTATCCATTTACCTGCAAAGTTTATGTTGTCATCTTTCTTTACCAATGAATAGTATTCCATTGTGTAGATGTGTAGGCATTCTTTTGGCAGAAGCACTTAAAAGCAGTTACCTAACAGCCAAGGTCTTGACCCCTGCTGTTATTCTCACAGACCTGTGAAGTCTGGGCTGTCTTTTGATCTCTCAGGAAAGAACTTTGATCTGGATTACAACCTGAGTTTCCCCTGTCCCAATTGCCTGCCCCAGCCCCCAATTGTGTGTATGTGTTCTGGCCTATACATGGGTTGGTATAAAAGCCTTGAGTTCCAGCATTAAACTTGAGTCTTCCTCCTGGACTTTCTCTGAGTCCATCTCTTTTATCAGGTAACTTTCCCACGGTCCCCTCTCCTTGCCAGAGCTCAGTTTAGGAATTAAATCCTGTAGTCTTGTAGAACTGCCAGCCTGTTTCTAGGAGGGAAGAATATCAATTGTATTGTGGCCATGGGTGACTAAAGGACCAACAGATGATAGAAAATACCTAGAACTGGTGCCCAACAGGGGCTTGATTTTCCACCAATGGAAGGAAGAAGAAAAAAGGTATTATCCCAGGCTGTCTCTCTCAGCTCCATTTCACCCCCATGATACGGGGAAAATCTTGGAGCATTTACCATGAAGAAGGAGAAAGAACCCCCGCCCCAGAAGTAGGATTCAAGGTAGTGGCCAGGCATAGGCTTATCTCCATGAAATCTTTTCTTTCACAAGAGACTAATCTTTTAATCAGTTTTCAGTATTTCTCCTCTATACAGCCAGGCTTTGGCCTATCTTCATGGAAAAATTCTCCTTTCCATGAGAGATTAATCTTTGAGTTGTCTTTTTCCCTAACCACTAGGATTTCATGCCTTTCTTTATCATGGGAAGCAAACAGTCATGTCTTTCATATTCCAAGCAGCTGTGGCTATGGCTCTGAAGCAGTCTGAGCAGGCAGAGGAGCCAGTGGCATGCCCCAGGTGCAAGAAGGGGCCAGAGCACAGGGCTGGGGGCTGAGGGGGCCTGCAGGAGGCCACAGGGGGTACCCAGATGAGCTTAGACCAGAGCCAGGCACAGCCAGCAGCCTTCACTCAGCCTTGAGTGTCACCACACACTTAGGCCAGCACTCCCAGCCATTCTCTCTTAAAGGGCCACACTTTAGCTACTTCCCTCTCTGCCACACAAAAACTGTATCAGATCAGTAATAACCAAGACCTTCTTTTCCAGGCATTTCCTGTTAATATAGCCCCAAATCAGAGCCGCAAAAAAAAAATTATAACAAAATCATTTCTCAGGAAAGGAAAATATAGTGTCAACTGCCTGCATCTAGCACAGGCCAGGTTCCAGTGCAGGACTATATTTCCCAGAATTCCTTGTGCCTATAGTGGCCATGTTAACATCCTTTTGGAGGCATTTTTCATTTCCTTTCCTTCCAAGCCAAAAGACTTTATTTCCCAGGGTTTTTCAGGTCTGTTGCCAAACATAAATTTAGTATGGTTCCAGGTTTTTTATTTCAGGTTTTTCAAAAAATATACAGAGAATATGTACTTTTGAACTTTATTGTATTCTTTCTCGTGCTACTTCTCCAGAATTGAAGTAATTGTACTGTTCCTTGCACATCAATTTTTATCCTGAGATAATATTTGATATGGCCTTTTAAAATCTGTTAAGTTAAATTCCATCTCAAGCATGCTTCTCTAAATCTGATACATGGATACCCCAAAAACATCTTTAAACAAATTGTGCACAGCTGGTCAATTGATAAGTCCTAGGCATTTCAAAGTCAATCAATTAGGGATCCTAAACTATTCTAAAATTAATTAATAAAAGAAGGTCCTGAATAATTTTGGACCCTTTTAGATTTGTTTTTATCATTTTTAAAATTCACAGGCCCTCAGACCACATGGTTTTGTAATCTACTGCCAAACAAAAATAACAAGTCATCTTTTTTTTTTTAATTTTATTTATTTCTGTATGTGTATGAATGTACTGTCTGTATGCAGGTTTGTGCACCCGTGTCGTGCAATGCCACGGAGGCCAGAAGAGGGTGTCAGATTCCCCTGGAACTGGAGTTCTCCTGGAATTGGAGTTTCAGACGGTTCTCAGCCGCCATGTGGGTGCTGGGGATCGAACCCGGGTCCTCTGCAAGAGCGGTCGGTGCTCTTAACCACTAGGCCATCTCTCCAGTCATCTTAATTCCTTAATTCATGTCTGTCAAAATATAATACCATTATATTTTAAAAAGACAACTTTGTATGAAGATTTTCAAGCCAGCTTGTTCTAACAAAAAATTAATTAAAACTAATTTATGTTCTTTAACAACTATTAGTCATTTTTAGGTTTTAGTTAAAAATTAATTTGCGTGATTTTTCTATTTACATAGATTTAGTAAAGGCTAACTAAAAGCAAAACTGATTTTTACCTAATTCAGTTCTGCCACTATATTTAAATGACTAATAAATTAATCAATTTATAAAGGGTAGATATAAATTTGCAGAGGTATTAGTTCAAAGTTTCATTAAGCATGTACTGCCATCTACTATATGTGACCCACTAGCACCCAGTAGGTTCTGTAAAACCCATTCTATAAAATTTATACCTTAAAGTTATACATCTAAGAATTGTAATATATATAAAGGTTAAAATTCTATATGTATAAACCTTATTTCTACAGGATCCAGTCTTAATCAGGTAACTTAAAAATCACAATGTACATTTAATCAAGATTCCCCTAACTTATTTTTACTTGTGTTCAAATTGTATTCACATAATTATGTTGTTTAAAAAATTGTCTAATAATGTCAATTGGATAATGGTAAACTAAATTACTTATGTTGTTTAAAAGTTGGTCTAATACTGTCAAAATAAAAGAAAATCAGTCACACTTAAATTTATGTAAACTTTAAGTTTCTTTTAATTCTTATCCATGCTAAATTTCCAGGTAACAGCCTTGACATTAATGTATATCCAATGTCCTTTTATAATGTTATCTGTAACAACCTCTAAAAAAGATAATTTAGTCTTAAAATACAGTATTTCATCTCTTCATCAACAATGGACCTCAGGACATTGGTTCTCCTATGGGTATGTGGTACTATGGTTTTCAGAAAAAAATATATTCTCCTAAAATAAGGTAACATTAATGTAATGCCCTCCAAAGGAGAGCTTAACATCTTCCTTACATTTAGACATAAAATGTCTTGGAAGGATATTCTATTTCTCAAAAACATGTATTAAATATGTATCAAGGCCAGGTACTATACTGGCTGGGATTTTTTTCAATAGCCAATTACATCAGTAAAAAATATTATAGCTGTCTTTTATCAAGCTAAAAATAAGGCCTAATAAATCTACCAGGAATAGAAAGGGCCACGAATTATTTCAAGTACTAAGCTAATATATAATTTTGCTTTTCAAACTTAAAATTAAAGGTCAAATCTATCTTATTCTTAAAAGAATTTTAACAAGCTTTCATCTGTTTATCTACTGGAATGATAAATGAGGTATTTCCTACCTACAGTAAAATAAAAAAAAAATGGTATCTCTAACCACCTGTGCTATGCCAGCAGCACAATTTAGTATAGTAAATAATGTTTACTTGACTTCCTATGCTACTACCATTCACATTTCACCAGCAAACTACAAAAGGTTATCCCTGAGAGCCAAGACTCCAGCTAAGTGGGAGGCCACCTGCAACCTTACAATGCATGCTTCCAAAGAGACTGGAGCCAGAGCTGAGTTGCCAGCCTCCTGCTGGGAGGGTTGAGACAACCTGGGTGCTATCTTTAACAACAAAAAATGATTTACTCCTCTATCTCACCTGCTCTCCCAGAAAGCCTGAAAACTGCTGGCTAAAGAAAAACCTACAGGAGATAATTGTGGTTGAACTTTGTTCCATCAATGTAGTTGCATCTACAGATCTCTCCAGCCTGGCTTGGGATTTTGGGGTGCAAATAAAAAACACCATTTATGTTAAAAGGGGTATCATGTAATATCTGTATGTTTTCATGTATAAGATAAGGAATGTTACTCTTAGAAAAAAATGTCATTCATACACCTGTATGTCTTTGTATCTTTCTATATAAGACAAACAATGTCATTTTTATTTATTTTTTATTTATTTATTTATTTTTGGTCTTTTTGAGACAGGGTCTCCCTGTAGCCCCAGCTGTCCTGGAATTCACTCTGTAGACCAGGCTGGCCTTGAACTCACAAAGATCCGCCTGCCTCTGCCTCCCAAGTGCTAGGATTAAAGGCATGCACCACCACGCCTGGCAAACAATGTCATTTTTAGAAACAATGTTATTCACATCCCTGCATGTGTTTGCTTGACTTTAGGTGTAGGACAAGCAATGTTATTTTAGAGACTATGTCACTCACATACCTGTATGTTTTAATGGAAGAAAAGGTATTACTTTTGCTTTGCCATTTTTAGAGTTCCACCACTTTAAGGGCAAAGTTGCATGCTCAATGGGTCTATTTGCATCTTTTATGGTTGGTTTGCAATGCACTGGCATAAGTTTCTGTATTTAAATCATAGGTGTGAATGCACTTGAGAGTTGTAGCAACTGGCCTATCACATTTTACTGGCTCTGTGTTCAGAAGAAGATCAAAGGATACCTGCATGCCTTTATGTTTAAGAGAAAAATGTTATCTTTTCAACAAAAGCGCTGTTACCTGAGGCCACCAGGATAATCCTTTTTGTTAAAACCAATTCCCATTTCAGGAGGTCAGCTTCCTAGTTTGTGAAAAGCCAGTTTGGGGTTACAGCTCAAATGTCCTTAGTCCATTATCAAGCCATCCCTAATGTTCCTCTGGTACACAGTGAAAACTTTGACCCATTTTAATTAATAATAATGGAAACTAGCTGTAGGTATGAGACCTTGTCTGGATCCAGGTAAGGAACTGCAGAATCTGCCCCGGGGCTTCTCTGTGAGGTCAGGGTAGGCAATATTTCCTGCTTCGCCTATCTCTGCAAAGTTCTAGACGCTGACAGCTCTTCCTTTGATGTTCTGAGCAAAAGGTCACACCTCTAGTTGGCTGTATACACAAAAGAGAGCTCTACTGCCCCCCAGTGAAAGCCATAATGCCTACTATATACACACTCAGGTTTTGTTGTCCCCAGTGGGAGCCTCATTGGGCTGCACTATACTGGAGTATCCCCATAGATAAAATAGTAACAGTTTGTGATAACTGGGCCTTTTTTAAATAAGTAAAAATGGGGAGATTTAAACATTCTTTGGCAGACACACTTAAAAGAAGTTACCTAACAGCCAAAGCCTTGACCACTACTGTTATTCTCACAGACCTGTGAAGCCTGGGGTGTCTTTTGATCTCTCAGGAAAGAACTTTGATCTGGAATATAGCCTGAGGTTCCCCTGTCCCAATTACCTGCCCCAGCCCCTAATTGTGTGTACGTGTTCTGGCCCATGCAAGGGTTGGTATAAAAGCCTTGAGTTCCAACATTAAGCTTCAGTCTTCCTCCCAGACTTTATGAATCTGTCTCTTTCTTTTATCAGGTAACTATCCTGCTCTCCCCCTCCTTGCCAGAGCTCAAGTTAGGAACTGTTAGCCTGCTGGCAGGAAACAGCTCCAGAAGCCTGCAGTCTTGTAGAACTGCCAGTCTGGTTCTAGGAGGGAAGAATATCAAGTGGATTGTGGCCATGCATGACTAAAGGACCAACAGACAATAGAAATAACCTACATACATGTACCACATTTTTGTCATCCACTTGTTAGCTGATTATCATTTGGGTTGGTTTCAGCTCTTCGCTATTGTGAAGAGAGCTGCAATAAACATGGATGTGCATATATCTTTGCAGTAGGATGAGTCTTTTGGGTATATACCCAGGAGTGGTATGGCTGGGTCAGGTGGTAGGCTCATTTTGAATCTTTTAAGGGTTCTCCACACTGCTTTCCCTAATGGTTGTACAAGTTTACATTCCCACCAACAGTGAATGAGTATTTGCCTTTCCCCATAACCTCTCTATCATTTGGTGTCTTTTGTTTTATTGATCTTATCCAGTCTTACTGGAGTGAGATGATATCTGAGAGTGGTTTTTAATTTGCATTTCCTTAATTATTAATGGTGTTGAACAATTTTTAAGATGATTCTCAGCCATCTTAAATTCCTCACTGGTGAAGTCTCTTTACTCCATCCTTTGAGTAGGACATTTATTTTCTTGCTTCTTTGTTTTTCGAGTAGTTTATATATTCTTGACATTAATGCTCTGTCAGATGTATCACTGGTGAGGATTTCCTCCCACTCTGTGGGTTTTCTCTTCACTTCCTTGAGTGTTTCTTCCCCTGTACAGAAGCTTTGGAGTTTGATGAGTCCCATTTGTTGACTGTTGACCTTATTTCCTGTGTATCTGCAGTCTGATTTAGAAAGTCTTTTCTTATGCCTATGTCTTATAGGTTGTTGCCAACCTTTTCTTCTGTCACCTTCAGAGTTTTGGGTTTCACATTGAGATCTTTGATCCACTTGGAATTTTTTATGTACAGCGTGAGAGGTAGGGGTTTAATTTTTTTCTTCTACAAGTAGTGATCCAATTTTGCCAGCACCATTTGCTTCCTCCATTGAGTTTTTTTGCCCCTTTGTCAAATGTGAGGTGGCTGAAGTTGTATGAGCTCAATTTGGATCTTCGCTTTTGTTCCATTGGTTAATGGGTCTGTTTTTGTACTAGTACCAGGCTGTCTTTATGACTATGGCCCTGTAATATAGTTGGAAGTCTGATAGAGCAATCCCCCCCGGTTTTGCATTTTTCACTCGGGGTTGCTTTAGCTATTCGAGGTCTTTTGTTTTTCCATATGAATTTAAGGATTTTTTTTTCCAAGTCTGTGAAGTCTGTGAAAAGCTTATGGGGATTTTGGTTGGGATTGCATTGAATCTGTATATCAATTTGAGTAAAGTGGACATTTTTACTATATTAATTTTCCCAATCCATGAACATGGGAGGTCTTTCCATCTTGATGTCCTTTTCAATCTCTTTCTTCAGGGGTTTAATGTTTTTGTTGTAGAGGTTTTTGGTATCTTCAGTTAGGTTTGTTTCCAGGTGTTTTATTATTTTTTAGGCTATTGTGAGTGAGAAGGTCTTCTTATATTCCTTCTCCACTTGTTTATTATTGGTGTAAAGAAAGGCTACTTATTTATCTAGGTTAATTTTGTATCCTGCCACTTTACTAAAACTCTTCATCCTTTCTAGAAGTTTTCTGGTCGAGTTTTTAGCATTCCTTAAGTAAACATCATCTGCAAAAAGGGATAGCTTAATTTCTTCTTTTCAGATTAGTAATCCTTTAATATCCTTCTCTTGTCTTATTGCCCTAGCAAGTGTTTCCAGCACTATGTTGAAGAGAAATGGCAAAAAGGGGCAGCCTTACTGGGTTCCCACCTTTAAGGGAAATTTTTCAATTTTTCACCATTTAGGATGATGTTAGCACTGGGTTTGCTATATATGGCTTTGATCATGTTGAAGAAGTTTCCCTTCAGTCTGATTCCCTCTAAGACTTTAAGCATGAAGGGATGCTGGATCTTGTCAAAGCCTTTTTCTGTATCAATTGTGACGATCATGTGTTTTTAAGTTCATTTATGTGTTTTATGATATTTATTTATTTACATATATTGAACCATCCCTATATCTCTGGTATGAATCCAACTTGATCATGATGGATGATCTTTTTGATATGGGTCTGTATACGATTTGCAATTATTTTGTTGAGGATCATTGCATCTTTTAATAGTGTCCCAAATTTCCTGGTTGTTTCACTCCTGTGTTTTTTTTCTTAATTTTTCATAGTCTTTACTTGAGCTTTCTAGTTGTTCTGCATTATGTTGCAGGTCTAACATTCTTTTTGCTGCTTCTTCTATTCTGCTTCTAAGGCTTTTTCCCATCTTTTCTTGATGGTTGGATGAATGTTCAATATCCTTTTTCATTTTATCCTGTGGTTTCTTTAGATTTTCCACTTCCCTCTGGAGCCTGTCATTCTCATCTTGTAGCTCCTTGGTTCCTTGGTCATTTTCTTTTTTCATTTTCATCTGGGATCTTTTCATCATTTCTACTTCCTTCCAGAGTTTGTCATTTTCTCCTTTTCGTTCTTACCAACGTTTGTCATTATCTCCCTCTAGGTCCTTCTTGAGTTTTTCGTTCTCTTCCCTTAGTTCTCTAATTTCTTTTAATATGTCTACAGTTGTTCTTGTAAGTTCGATGTCTTGGCTTCTTTCTTCAGAGATCTCATTGTAGGGATCTTCTGTAGGATTGTATATGAGTGAAAAGTTTGTATGCATACTTTACAGTAATTTAAAAGTAAAGGAGGTAAATGTGAATTCCTATACATAAAAAAAGACTGAAGCGTGGTGGCGCACACCTTTAATCCTAGCACTTGGGAGGCAGAGGTAAGTGGATCTCTGTGAGTTCAAGGCCATCCTGGTCTACAGAGTGAGTTCCAGGCCAGCTGGGGATATATAGGGAGACCCTGTCTCAAAAAAGACAAAAAAAAAAAAAAAGACTGAAAGAAAAATGCAGGATAGATCCTGGCAGAGATGCATGATCTGGAGTAGGGTGGGGGGAAGGGAAAGGTAAATATGTCTAAACTGAACTGAGAAATGAGGTCTGAAATACACAAAACATCAATAAATGCATTATAAAAATTAAGAAGAAGCAGCTACATTTTACAATCCTTATGTTCACTGATCCTGCAGAATAGACTCTCTGGGATGACATACTTGGACACCAGAATAAATATTCCTTTTCTCCTGAGGTGTGGAAAGACCAATGAATGGCTGCTTTGGTCTCTTCCTTGAGTTAGAGAACTAGGAGCTAAATCATGAACTTTAAAAGTTAAGTTGATCCTAGTATCTCTCCCATCATTAGCAGAATGGCGCTGCGTTAACAGGATTGGACCTGTTCTTATGGAAAAAGTGTCCTTTCAGAAAAACAAAATTGGACTTAATTTCTCTCCTTTCATTCTCCCCCTTGCGATTTTGTCTTGTGACATAGGGTGATGCAGCAAGAGAGTTCTCCTCAGACACCAATATCTTAAGTTTGTGACAGCCTCTTCAGCCATGTTCACCATGTTAGTCTGTATGATATGTTATAACAATACAAGATGCTCCAAGCTAAAAAAAATTCCCTGGTTGGAAGGGAGTGATATGTGTGGAAATGATGTACATACAGTATGTATGTTTCAGGTATGAAAGTTTCAAAAATGTAAAATAAATTAACAGAAAAGTATTTCTGAGTGTATGAATGGTGCCACCATGAGGTCAGTGCCTAAGAATGCTCCAGTGTTTCCAGCCTTAACCATTTCTATGGCTGCTCAGTTGATTGCTGATGCTTCTGAAAATGGGTTTCTGGTATTCTCCAGAAATAACTGCTCTGTGGAGTCATGTTTATTTGGTCTTTGCCAATGGATTTGGGGTGACTAAGAGGTCATCATCTCTGTAAGGTTGCTCATTCTGGCATACACCTTGTTCATTAAGAAATTCAATTGGTGAGTCCAGATAAACCTACAAAATGAAACAAAGGTTGATGATAACATTTAAATGTAAAGATAGCAAAGTCATGTTCAGTAACTAATAACGGTTTCACAGTTGAAACTAAAAGTCAAAGAATGATCATTTGTTTCATAATTGCCTTAACTGTCATTTACATATTACAACAGTAGGTACCACATTAGTGTAAAATAAAACTTCACTATTTGAACCTTCTAGAACTGAGGTCTCCTGGTGGCCAACATCATTTTAAGAGTACCAACTCAAACACAGAAAAATAATTTAAGGCAGACGAGTACATTAGCAATATAATAATAATTTCCTCCTTTGCTAATTAGAATGAACCTCAACATCACATTGTGTATTAACTTTATGATCAACAGAGCAACATATACAACACAAATTCCTGGTCATCAGTTCCAGAAGCTGAGGAACTAAGGGAGGTCAAAGTGTGGGCAGACTCAGGTTTTTCTGTGACATCGAAGGTCACTCTTTTCCCTGTGTCTTCAAAGGTGTATTTTTTCCCTTTGTTTGTCCCTGGATACTAATTTTCTTATAAGGATACTAGTCATGAGGCCTAGAATCTGTCCTAACAGCCTCATTCTAATATCCTTAGCCTTTGAAAACTTTATCTCCATATGGTTTCATATTATCAAATAAATGTGTGTTAAGACCTCAAAATATGAATTTTGGTAACTAGAATTTCACACTGACAAAGGCCTTTTATCAAATATAAATTCTTCACCTAAGAAAAAATGCAAATTATAGTTCATGGGACATAGTTTATTTAATATTCATACTGTTATTTCAATTATATTTAGTTTCCTTTAAATTTCTAGCTCTTACAGAGAAGGCAAAAGATCATGTATTAGTGTATATTAGCTTCAATTCTCATTTAATAACATTTTCACTGACCTACATAATAAAAATTAAAATATTTTCATCATTCTTTATGTTATAAGTTTTGAACTGTGAAAAATATTTGCATAATCTCTCTTCTACAATAAGGAAATTTTGATACACTATGACCTTAAACTCTTGGCTTATACATATGTTAATATTATTCATTTTTTTGAAATTTCTTTTTTTCAATATTAGCTCAATAACAAAAAATGGTCTGCCCTGTCTGAAACAATATGGAAAGCAAGAACCAACAGCAGAGGGGGTTTGCTAACCTCTGCATGTATCATGGCACATTTGTGTTCAAACACATTAATGCACACTCATATATCAGATGCACAGACACACATACACACACACGCATAAATGCACGTGCATTTTAACCCCCTTCTCCACTAGCAGCTTCCCACAGCCTCTCTACCTCTAGTCAGCCAATCTGGATTCCATCACTTACAAAGGCCAGTTCTTCTTCACCCAACCTTAATTAGCTGCCAATATTTCTTTGGCTAAGATTGGGTTTTGCTAGCCAATTCTTCAGTTCCATGCTGAGCTTTTGTCTACTTGAACTTGCATGGATCTTGTACATTCTGACACCAGTGTTGTGGTTTGTATGAGCAGGGTCCCAAGAGCTTGTAGGATTCTATTTCCATATAGTCTTTCACCACCTCCCTGGCTCTTACAATCTTCCTGCCCCCTCTTCCCCAGTGCTTCCTGAGCCTTGGGTGTGTGAAGCTGAATATTGGCAACCTGCGCATAGACTCAGACTCTATAGACTCCTATACTTGATGGTTTGGCCATTTATGACCTTTTGAGTTTCTGGACCAATGTTGCATGAGGTAGCTTTCTTAATGAGAGCTAAGGCTAATTAGTGTCCTCTTGGCTAAATAAAGAAGCATCTTTTGCACCAGATGAAGATTACAGAGTCCCACAACCAGACACGCACAAACATTGTTTGTGAAATGCTCAAGCCTCAGTGACACAGCTACAATGTAAACACTACATCTAAGACTCAATCAAATCTGAACAAGGGGCTAAGAATTTACTTTAATTTATTTATGCTCATGACACTCAGTTTAATTAGAGGTTTTTATCAGAATGTATGTGGGAAGTTATGCAATGGACTATTTCAGATGTTCATTGAGTTTTCAATCAAATGAGCACCTTTATGTTTGCTGAATCTAGTGATTTTTTTAATAAATTAAATCATTTAAAAAATAACAGTGTTTTTTTTTTTGTTGTTGTTGTTGTTGTGCTGTAGCCCCAGCTGTCCTGGAACTCACTCTGTAGACCAGGCTGGCCTTGAACTCACAAAGATCTGCCTGCCTCTGCCTCCCGAGTGCTAGGATTAAAGGCGTGCACCACCATGCCCAGCAAAAAAAAAAAAAAAAAAAAAAAAAAAAAAAAAAAAAAAAAAAAAAAAACCTGTTTTAACCTGGGTATTTTGGGGTACTCTGAAGCTGAGATAAGCAGATCTCTGTGAGATCAAAGCCAGCCTGTTCCAGGGCAGCTGGGTTTACAAAGAGAGACTTTTTCAACATCAAACAAAAAACATAAACAAAAATTAGATTGTGCACATCCTAATGGATCATTTGCACACATGAAATTCAAGTTTAATCTGAACTATGTGCACTGTCAAAAGTCTGTACCATCAAAGCTCAATAAATCAAGTCCTAAATTCTATAGCTAACTAATTTTTATGGTATAAAATATTTTAATATTTTAACAACTGACAGGACAATTATGAAAATAGAGGACAAAGAAAAGTAGATTACCAGATTAGCACAATGTCTTCACTAAGTAGAAATAAAATATGTAAATAAATGGTCCAAATTGATAGTAACATGCCATGTAATCATATTTAAGACTCAAGAATTGTATAATGTAGTAAGATCATTGGAAATGATGTTGAACCATCTTCTCTATTAGTCACCAGTAAATAAAGAGACAGAGAAGTAATGAATCCTGACTTTAAATAATATGACTATTTCTGTAAATACAAATTGGTTGTCATAAGAAAATGCCTTATAATCATCATTGCTCCAACTGGATGAGAAAAATTTTACAGGCATTCCTAATATGCTACATGGTACCTGTGGAGCATTCAGAGAACTGTTCATGCATTCCCCATTCCAATTTCTATGTCCTCATTTTCTTCATTTTATTTTCTTGTTTTCAAAAAAGTCTTTTTATGCTGTAGAATGGTGTTGAAGTCAGAGACATAATAAATTGTTTAGAAGCCAAGGAGCAATTGAAATATCATTTTAGTTTACAAAATGGTTTAGTAGCAGTCTGTTGGTTTAGCCTTTGTATTTTGGTTTTCAATATCATAACTATCACCTTCCATTCTCAAATAAACAAAACAATTGGAGAAAACAGTGAAGTCACAAGCCATTTAAAACTCATAAAATCTTGTTATCTAGCTAGAAATCTGGGCAGCTGAAGCAAATACCCATCTTGTCTTTAGAGTAATTGCAGTTTAAATGTGAGCACAGGGCAGAACAACCCCAGTAATTAACCACCTTGCTTTTAGAACACCTTTTATCAGTGTGCAACTTTGAAGCAGAACTAAAAGGAAATACAATAATTTACAGTACAGCAACTGTTTTTTTTTTTTTCTTCTTAAAACAATTTGTCCCATTTATGGGCAAAATATAGCCCATTCAATGAGGTGGAATATTTACTATTTAGTGCAATAAAAAGATCGTTCTGTTTGTTGCACTTTATATCCAGTTTGGCAAAATATTTGTTACAAATGATTTGCATAAAGCTTGTACTGTTGAAAATGTTCTAGAAAAGATTTGGTTATATTTTGCTTTTAGTAGTCTTAAGAATTAAGCCACATTTGTAACCATATTTTACTAAGTGCTACAAAATTTATTTATGTATATCAAATCTTCCATAAAGGATTAAACATTGAATTTTGGTTATCACTTACATGGCACTGAAGAAATTGGCCAAACTGGCTAGAAGAAAACAAATGTAACATCTCTAGCCATGTGCTCATCTGATTCCTGAGGCAGAAGAGCTATCCATCATCTTACCTTTCAGACACTCTGAACAGGGGAGAAGTTCTGAATCATGGTCCTCATAGTAAATGGCTTCATATTTAAATGAATCTACAAAATTAAAAAAAAAAACATTGCAATAGTTACTTAGGATAACAATGCCTGTTAGAAAATATGTCTATATTATTTAAATTAGTTCAGTAAATATATTTCATAGAAAGCATCAATATTAATAGTTTATATTTCAATGCAATTAATATTTACAATTAAAATTATTTTAAAATTATTTGAGTTATTATTTAAATTATTATTTTTAATTATTCAATTGTTTAAAATAGTATTTGTTATTTTGAAAAGTATTGCTTTTTATATTGATCTTCATTTTATGAGAAATTGCATATTGAAATGCAATAAGAAATTTCTTAAAAGGCTTACTGTACCCAAAATAGAATATAAACTTCAACATTTTTGAAAACTTTTTCTCTCATTATGCTCTGGTCAGATAAACATTTGATTCTTAAATTGTATTGGGTACTAATTAATATCATTCTGATCTGCCTGCAAAAGGAAATATAGAATTTTTTGCTTACAAAATTGAGATCCAAACATTCAGTCTTTCAGTCACATTAAACTTCCCTTTTATTTTCGCACAGAATATTTTTATCTTTTCATATTTCTCTAGACTTTAACTGTGCAATGCTTAGAAAATTACATTCTGAATTATTTTTTCACGGCCAGCTCAACATTTTATCTCCCCCCGACAAAACGTTTCCCTCTTGTGCTTTCTGTATTGCAAGGATTTCTAGTTCTTTAGTCACTCGTTTTCTCTATAGAATATACCATTCTAATTTATCTCCCACTTTTGCATCACGTAATTGCAAAGCAACATTTACAAAGTTCACATTAAGAGAAACTACGTAGAAAGCTAATGTTTTAGAAAAGGAACATGGATTTGCTGGCTATCAAAATCATTTTCAAAAAATCCTTTGCTGGGGGTGTTTTGAAGTGTTGTTGTAAATTCAAAAAGCAACTAAAAACCAGAACAACACTTCCTATTTATTACTTGTAACAAGTATCACTTTCATGTGATAAAGAAAAGAAAGTCAGACTTACTGTTATTATACTGCTATGCAAACCAAAATGTTAGCCTTAAATTTCTATGACCATCCAAAGAACTTTGGGAATCTTGCTTTCAATAAAACAAAGCAAAACTGCTAGTCAGTTGTATCTGTCATTACCTCCTGCCAAGAGTACACCACAAGAGAATAGATGGGGTTGAGCGTCAAAGGATATAATTTAATCATGCTTCTCACACTTTTTTTTTAGTTTTGTGGGGTCAGTTAATTTATTTTAATTTCAGTTCTCTCATAATAATGATAATTCACCCATAATTCCTATTGCTTTATGTGGAAATTAAATACAATATGAAGTAATCACTTAACAGAATATGAACCAGTTAAAGTGCATTTGATAGGTGGCATTGCTCCATAGGTTTACTTTTTTAGTGATTATCAGTTATAATGGATTTTTTTTTATTTACTAAGGATATTTAATTACAGCCTACAGCAATAAAATACTATTTTTCTTACTATATATTCTATTTTGTATTAAATTGACTTATAATTGTACATAGGGGATGATACATGTATACTGTGACATGATTGTGGATAACAAAGGACAATTTGAGGGAATTAATTCATCCCTTTACCATGTAGGTTGCAGGATTTATGCCCAAGCTGTCAGGACTGACAGACATCATTCACAGAGTTATCACTTAGTTTCTCTTCTTAGGTTTTATTAAAAGTAATTTTTGGCTTTTGGTTTAAACTATTGTGCTAGAAATCTCAAATATTTCAAGGACAATTGAGAAGAGAACAAAATGTGAAAATAAACTAGCTATTTTAAATGACATAGCATGTTGATGTTTATTTTGATATACTTTAAAAAAGAGCTTTTTTCTTTCTCATAAATCTTAGGACGGAGAAAAATAGAAACATAAACTTCGAGCTATATCTATAGTATCAGTCAGTGTAGTATTTTTACTAATAAATTACCCACCTTGACTTACATATAAGGATTTGGTGCTAGGATCCACAAATGAGGGACAACATATGCAATTTGATTTTCTGAGATTGTGTTACTGCAAGTTTCAGGAAATGTCTTTTTATCTGCTTGCAAGTTTACTGTTAAACTGTAAATGTCTAAATGTGTTTTGGAATTAACCTATAGTTTATTTTCAGACTTTGTAAACCTGGCATATGGGTGGAGTGAATAGATGTATAATTTGGAGTTATATAAAATTAAACAGAACAACAATAACAAAAGATCAGATGAAAACAGTAAAATTCTTCCTCAAATGAGTTTAAAAAGTACAAAAAAGGATGCAAGACAGGGCTTATCATGTATGTAAGAATGCATGAGTTCTGGTAGGGAATGGTCAAGAATGGGGGAAAGGATCTAATGGTGTATGACATGTACAAAAGCTCAAAAAATTAAGAGAAAAAATAAACTAGCTAATATTATTGGTGAAACATTATAACTCTAAACATAAGAGCTGATAGTGAATCTTAAAGCTGATACAGGAGATTATTAATATAATCTTTCTGTTTTGGACCATAACCCAGTGTCATAAAACAAATTCCATAGGTTAAAATCTCTCAAATGAACTAAACATAAATCCTGAACAGGCAAAACTCAGACATTCAAAAGAAGTCAAGAAGTACAGCAGGAAATTATACTTCACATTCACACACTCATCTTTTGTTCAATATTTATTTACTCAAACTACAGAAAACATTGTGAAGCGTGAATGAAATGTGTGTTACATCTGTGTAAAGAGAGCCTCCTTCACTTCTGTTGCTACTTGGCAGCTTCTATAGGCCCAGGAGCCAAAATTTTATCATCAATTGTGTACCTATTTCAAGTTATTGCTTGATTCTAATTTATCAGTGGATATAATAAATTGATTCATTTGATTGTACCAAACAATTTAAATAAAAGTGCTTATGGATGCAAGTGAGTATTAAATATATTCCTCAAAGTTTATGAAAGTGTTTGAATGACAGATATGTTTGATTTGTTAATGATTGCTTAGAGAGAAACGGAGCCATAAACATCTATCTATCTATCTATCTATCTATCTATCTATCTATCTATCTATATTACATTTTTATTGAAGTTTTGTGTATTTCATATAAAATTTCTTAATCAAATTTAGACCGAATTCTCCTTCCTTGTCCCGTCTCCATCAGAGCTCATGCATTCTGCCATACATGACTTTCATATCTTTCTCAGTCTTTTTAAAAATTTTTTGATGCTGAAGTTTACAGTTTGGACTTATATTTACTGTTTCAGTCAGATCATTGACCCAGTCTTTTTGTTGTTTTTGTTCCTTCTCATTTATACTGTTCCAAAATATGCCTACATGGATGCCATATATATACCAAAATTATGACATCTGAAAATAAACTCTAGGTTAATTCCAAAGCATGTTTAGGGTTTCCATTTTAATGGTAGGATTTTATGCAGATAATAAAATGTTATTTTACTTTCCTACATTACAAAGCAGGTTGATGAGTAACATTTGGTATTATATTCAAAAGAAAGAAGAAAAAAAGAAAGAAAGAAAGAAAGAAAGAGAAGAAAGGAAGGAAGAAAGAAAGAAAGAAAGAAAGAAAGAAAGAAAGAAAAAAGAACTATTCAGTTTGCATTACAAATAGAGATTTTGTCCTAGTATCCACAAATAAGGGACACAATGCATTGTTTGTTTTTCTGGGACTGTGTTACTTCACTTAGCATAATGGCTTCTAGTTCCATCAATTTACCTGAAAAGTTCATGATGTTGTCTGTCTTTAGGGCTGCATAGATTTACATTGTGTAGATGTACCATGTTTTCTCTATCCACTCGTTGGTTTAGGGTTATTTGGGTTGCTTCCAGTTCTTTGCTATTGTGAATAGAGCTGCAATAAACATAGATATGCATATATCTTCTGCTATAGGATGAGTCTAGTGGACATATACCTAGGAGTGGTATGACTGGGTCAAGTGGAAGGTTCATTTTCAGTTTCTTTTTTTTTTTAATCTTTATTTTTTTTTATTGCTTTGTGTATTTCATACATCATTTTCCAATTCAGTTCAGGATATATCCCCTTCCCTTCCCCCCACCCCCACCCCACCCCTACCCATCCCAGATCAGCATTCTGCCGTAATTTCTGCATCTTTCTCTGCTTTCTTTTGTTTGTTTTCATTTTTTTTTAGCTATAAGTGATAATCCATGAGTACAAGCATCCTTCATGCAAAACCTATCTGCAGGCTGTTGTGCCCAAACACCTACAGCCCCACCATCCAGTGGGGGGTGACAGGTTGTTTGTTCAATCAAGTTGATCAAATGAGTGTCCAGACTACATTGCTGTAGTTTCACCATTCACCCCAATCGCAGCCCTTACATTCTACCACGCCCCCTCTTCCGCAGGTTGTTCCCTAGGCTTAGAAAAGGGGCACAGGTGGATGAGAGGTAAAACAGTCCACTCTCTCTGGAGCTGTTGACTTGGACTCTGGTCAATTCTGGCTGTTTCCTTTCATGGGCTGACAGTTTGTCCAGGAATAACCTTTCGATCCTACTAATGAAGAACAAGCAATTAGATATATAGGTATTTAAGCAGCACTAATAGTTATGGTAGGTTACTTTAGCATAGACACATGTTTGGATATGTTAATCCATGAATTACAATTTTCCCCCCTGTTAAATATGACAGGGTCTTACTGTGGCTTATAACATCTCCTAACCAGTAGAGGATGTAAGCTTGTGGCATCAGCCATGGGTTATTCCTCCAAGGAGAGAGCCAATAGCCAATTAGATTTGGGATATACAGACGTATGGCTGCCACTGCTGCACAGTATTTCCAGGCAGATGAGGTGTAGCTGGTGCTGACGGAGGAGTCTTGCGTGACTCAAGGAGACCTATATTTGCTTTATTGGTTTAGTGGTCTTTGGTAACACTCTCTGGCATCCCAGAGACCATCTGTATACTTGCAAGTGCGGTCTCCATACATCTTTCCCATGTTTATACCAGGTCTTCAACAGCAGGGCCTTATCGCCTCTCTTCCTGCAGATATCCCAGTTAGGAGGCAAGGAGCCTTTACCATTTGTGGGGGCTTGGATCCCCTGGCCAACATCTCCTTGGTAGAACAATCCATTGTTGATGTCAGAGCTCCTGTATTAATATATTTTGCTTAAGTTGCATAGCTTAAGGAGACTGTAGCATTATATTTGGTTCTGAATAGAAAATAATCCTTTTCACAGTTTCTATGTCCATTAGTCAATTAAAGAAGGCAGTTTTACTGATTTTACAAGAGAACACCTCTATTTTCAGTTTCTTAATAATTCTCCACACTGCTTTCCACAGGGGTTGCAAGAGTTTGCATTCCCAACAGCAGTGGATGAGTGTTCTCCTTCCTCTAAAACGTCTCCAGCATTTGGTAACCTTTGTTTTCTTGATCATAGCTAGTTTTACTGCAGTAAGATGAAATCTTAAGATGGTTTTAATTTGCATTTCCTTAATTATTAACGATGTCAACACCTTTTAAGATGTTTCTCAGTCATCTTTTCTTCCTCATTTGTGAAGTCTCTGCTCAGCTCTACTCCATCTTTTGAGTAGGTCATTTGTTTTCTTCCTCCTTTGTTTTAGGAGTAGTTTATATACTCTGGATGATAATTCTGTATCAGATGCATCACCAGTGAAGATTTCCTCCCACTATGTGGGTTCTCCACTTCTTTGATTGTTTCTTTGATATACAAAAGCTCTTGAGTTTAAGAAGACGGAAGGACCTCCCATGCTCATGGATTGGAAGAATTAACGTAGTAAAAATGACCATCCTGCCCAAAGTAATACACAGATTCAATGTAATCCCAATTAAAATCTTCATTAGCTTCTTCACAGACCTAGAAAGAAACATCCTAAAGATCATATGGAAAAATAAAAAACCTGGACATCCAAAGTGACCCTGAGCAAAAACAGAAATACAGGAGGGATTACCGTACCAGACTTCACACTATATCATAGGGCTATAGCCGTAGACACAGCCTGCTACTGGGACAAAAGCAGACCCATAGATCAATGGAACAAATTGAGAATCCAGACCTGAGTACATCCAATTTCACTCACTTCATATTCTACAAAGGGACCAAGTCTCCATGGAGGAAAGACAGTATTTTCTGCAAATGGTGATGACATAATTGGATCACAACTTGCAGAACAATAAGGCTAATCTTATACCTCTCAGCATGTACAAAAATCAACTCCAAATTGATCAAATACCTCAATGTGAAAACTGAAACTCTGAAAATGATAGAAAAAAAAACATTGGTAGTAACCTACAAGACATAGACCTAGGAAATATTTTCTAAATCTGCAGCTGTGAAAAAAATGAGGTAAAAAATTGACATATGGGGCCCCAATATATTTTTATTTATTGGATTAATTTCATGTAAATATCTGACTTTCTGGGTCACCTAAGTTCATGTGTAATTCTACAATTAAATATATATATATGAGTAATTGTCCTATTAAAGATAAGCAAATCATTATATATAGGAGTATAGCCTGTATTTACATATTACATACTCAGATTACCAGAAACCTAGGGTAGAAATTGCCATAAGCCTTACTTTTATATTTTTTTGCTTTTGTGATTTTTTTTTAAACAGTATGTAGCCTATACTGCCTTTAAACTTTATCCTGTGGTCTCAGTCTCTCTAATTTTGGATATCAAATAGCTCTAACCACACTTGCCTATGTATAAACTAGATTTAGTGGAAAAGTTATTAATTTATTATTTAATTCCTTTTCTTTTTCACAATGCTCTTTTTATTATCTATTTTTGGAATGTTGCTTTTTACAATACTGAAAAATTTAAAGATTAAAATCTATTTAAATTTTATAGTTTTATAACTTTGGAAGTGGGTTTTACCCCATCCTATTTTAGGACTTATTTTATTTTTTTTATTAATGTTAGTAAGCTTGCAAGCATTGCAGTAATCAAGGTATTGTGCTTGGAATGTGAAATATCCTTAGGAGCTCATGTATTTGAAAATTTTGTTCTCAAATGGTGCTACTTATCATTTGGGAAGGTTGTAAAACTTTTAGAAGGTAAAATACTATTGGAGGCAAAACTTCAAAGGAGGTGGAGATTTAAGCTTACCAGACTAACCCCACTTCCTGTTTATTCTGTCTTTTTGAATGTGGATAGCATGTTATTTACTAAGCCTTCTATCCTCTACCATGGCTTTTCTACTTGCTTCCATGTCTTCCTTACTATGACAGACTGTATTCCCTAGAAATGTAACCCAAAGTAAGCATTTTCTCCCATATGTGACTATTGTTGGGATCTTTTATCACAGCAAAAGTAAAACAAACTGAAGTTGAAATTGGTATCAAGAGTGAGGATGTTGCTGTGATAAACCTGACCATGGGGTTCTCATGCCATTGAAAACTGTGTTTGGGAGGTATGTGGAAGAGTTTGGTAGTGGACTACAAATGCACTCTGATGCTCTAAGCAAAGCTTAATGAGACATTCTGCAAAAAGTTTGAAGCACTTAAAGGCATAGGAAAATATGGACTGTGAAGGCTCAGATCATGAGGCTTCAGATGGTGTCACAGGCTATCTTGGCAACAAGACTAGTGACTGCATTCTGGCTGTATCCTGAGAACTCATGTGAGGCTGAATTCGTTTTGAAAAAGAAATTTCAAAGCAATTCAGCATTGAGACTGTTTCATGGTTATCAGTAACTTATCTAATGTAGTACAATGTGAAATAGCAATAAGAGGAACAAAACTAAAAACATAAATCTTATTAATGAAAGGTATGTGAACAAAGTCTGGAGCAATGATAGTGTAGATGACAAAACACACGTAATTTCTAGGGTGATTGTTGTCATTAAAGTGAAACCTACTGCTCTGCACTGAGACAAGAAGGAAGGTGCTCAGAGGGCAAGACCACACCCATCCAGGGCTCTTACTTGTGAAATTGGAGGTCCAGTTGACAATGATGCTCAAGAGCATTCCTGCTCCTGGAAGCAGCTGTCCAAGAAAATGTTTCCCCATGATGAGCACTCAGGCTCCAGCAGCTTGAGACTCAGAACAAATGCTGAAATATTGAATAGAGTTTCAACTGTTAAATAATATGGAGAATATAGGTTAAAAAATTATACATAAAAACTGCATGCAAATTATGTTTAATAACAAATTGTTATTAAACAGCATTGCATTGCACTATTTTCTTGTCTTTGTTTTATATTACAAAATCTTTTATTTTTTACAGGTAACTCTAACAGTCTGACATTATAGAATCTTTTACCAAAATGCATTAAACTTAGAAACTAAGTTGTTACCCTCAATGAGTTTTATTTTCTGATTAAAAAATTCCCTAGAAAATGTTTCTGAATTTTATAAGTAAAATAATATGCACTTTGAATTGTTAGAAATCTGCAATGCTTTAAAGGAGTTACAACTCACATTTACTACTTTTTTCAACTTACCTAGCCCAGCATTCTCTTTATAAAGTAAAACATGGGACATGATGTGTATGTATGTGTTGTGTGTATGCATGTGTGTGTCTAACATTAGCATTTCTTACATGCTTGGTTCTTATTTAAGCAGTGGTCTAGTTTCCTTGTTTTTGATTTGTTTTTGCCTTTGCTATTCATTCTCTTTATGTTAAGATCTGAAGTACATTTAAATAAATAACTGCATTTTGTTTAATATGGCTCGTTCTAATTCCTTTGACATGGTTATTCTTAGTTTAATAAATTTTCAATAAATCAAAATGATATTGGTATTTTGAGTCTTAATGTTCTCTCTAGAAAATTGTAAGGCTTGCTGTCAGAGCAGCAGTTTGATAATTTAGAACCATAGTTTGTATAGGATCTAGAATGAGAACTAAACAGTAAATGCATTTGAATTTCTCAGTCTATTTTTATGTTTGAAATATGTTAAGTTTTGTTGTTTCTATTTATTGAATTTCTCTATGTAACACAAATAGAACTTTACATTCTAAATCAACACATATTAAAATTATATAGCAGAATAAGCCTTCAAAAATAAAAAAAGTCTATTGACTATTGAAATTGATGTATGCACTAAAAATAGGAATATCTTTTCTACCAATTTGATAGTAGCATTAAGTAAACAGAGTTGAAGTTACTTATCCTAGATATAAATTTAAAATGACAGTGTGTGTTTATTTATATATGCTCCAAAGTTAAAGAGTGCTAAAAACTGCTCCTTTGTAATCAGGGAGAGTATGTAAGTGCAAATATTTGTAAACAAATATTTGTTTCTTTAATTTATGTCAATATCACATTGCCTTAATTATTGTAACTCTGTCCATGACTTAAAATCTTGTAGTGTTAGACCTCTTCTTTTATTGATTTCATTGTTATTATTCCAGATCTTTTGAATTTCTGTAAAATATAAAATTATCTTCAATATATATATTTATACAAAGTAATTCGGTGCTTTGCTTAAAATTGTGTATAAATTTGTAAAACTGGGATCAAAATAGTTTTTATTTTAAAATATTATGCTAATTGTTAATTTCTTTCAATACTATCTTGCATAGTTCATAACGAAATCTAAGTATATTACTATTTTGGTACCAACACATAGTGAATTTAAAATGTTTACCTTATAAATGTTTGTTGCAAAATTTAAAAATACTAATGATTTCAAAATTTTACTTCTGTCTGTGCTTGGCTTCACATATGGAAGCACAACTTTCCTCAAAATATATTGTCTACATATTCTCAATTTGCTCATGCATTGTTTTAGAAATCATCTATAGGTGCAGTGGATAAAAATTATCTCTTATTTTTAGAACAATTTAAAGATGCAATGACGGCTATAGATAAGAGTCAAGAAAACCCATACAATAAGTTGACATGGAAAAGAGGAATTGAAATATTTTTAATAGGAAAAGTAACACACACACACACACACACACACACACACACATTCACAAAGATATAATCCTGGAGGGGAGATGGTTCAGAACATAAAGTATTTACCACAGAACTGATTTGAGCTCCTAGGCACCCACATAAAAAGGTATTCATGGTAGCCCATGCCTGTAATCCTATCATTGGACTAGTGGAGACAGAAGGATTACTGGAACTTGTTGACCAGATAGTTTAGCTCTAGGGTCAATCAACAAATGTTTTAAAAATATAAGGTAGATGAGAAAATGCAGTTCCACATAGGGTAGGCTTATGCATGTCCTTAATATTATTCTGACTGTTGGAAATATCTTATTCTAAATTACTTTTATCAATTTACAGTTTTCTTTTTTAATTTTTTTTATTTATTTCTTATTACTGTCTGCATGTAGGTTTGTGCATCTGTGTCATGCAATGCCTCGGAGGTCAGAAGAGGGCATCAGATTCCCCTGGAACTGGACTGGAGTTGAAGAGAGTTCTCAGCTGCCATGTGGGTGCTGGGGAACAAACCCGGGTCTTCTGCAAGAGGAATTGGTGCTCTTAACCACTAGGCCATCTATCCAGAACCAATCTATATTTTTCTAAGTCAAAGAAGTGTACTTTTGAAAGTACATCAGTTAACAACTGAGTAGTCGAGATGTGCACACAGCACAACACTAGCGTGCGCCCAGCTGGTAGCATGAGCAGACTACACCTGTGTCCTACACAACAATAAGCTGTAAAAGACCAGGTGAGCATTGCCTGCCTGGGTACTTTGTGCACCCTGGTGCCTGTGAAGTTTTGGTATTGCCTGGAACCTTCCAACATTTGGGTTCCATGCCAAAGACACACAAAACAGCAACATGGGAAAAGCTCATAATGAATCCACACCGAACACTACCAACCTTACAGAAGATTACTACAACAAGATCTCCCTGCAAGGAAACCAAGACACGCATTTAGAAGAACAATTATGGACATATTCAAAGAAATTAGAGAAGAGAATGAAAAACTAAATTAGGACCTAGAGGGAGATAATGACAAATGCTGGAAAGAACTAAAGGGAGAAAATGACAAACTCCAGTAGGGAGTGGAAATGCTGAAAAGATACCAGGCCCGAAATGAAAAAAGAAAATGACCAACGAACCAAGGAGCTGCAAGATGAGAATGACAGGCTGCAGAAGGAAGTGGAAATACTAAAGAAATCACAAGATGAAATGAAAAATGAAATTGAACATTCATCCAATCAACAGGAAAGGATGGGGAAAAGACTCAGAAGCAGAATGGAAGAAGCAGAAAAAAGAATATCAGACCTGCAGGATAACATGGACCAACTAGAATGCCCAAGTAAAGATTATGAAAAATTAAAAAAAAAAAAAACAAAACACAAGAGTGGAACAACCAGGAAATGTGGGACACTATGAAAAAACCAAACCTCCGAATCATAGGGATAGAGGACGGAGAAGAATCCCAAGACAACACTATTGACCAGATCTTTAACAGGATAATAGAAGAAAATTTCCCCAAATTTAAAAAAGACAAACCCATACAAACACAAGAATCACATAGAACACCAAACAGACAGGACCAGAAAAGAAATTTCACATGCCATATAATTGTTAAAACATAGATGCACAAAGCAAAGACAAAATACTGAAAGCCACAAGAGAAAAACAAGTTACATATAACAGGAAACCCATCAGAATTATACGTGATTTCTCAGTGCAAACTACGAAAGATAGAAGAATGTGTACCAAAGTATTCCCAGTTCTAAATGACTTTAGATAGCATCCCAGACTACTATACCTAGCAAAAATGTCAATTATAGTTAAAGAGAAAGAAGAATCTTCCATGACATAAATAAGAGGAAAGAATACATGTCTAGCTGGGCATACTGGCGCAGGCCTTTAAACCTAGCACTCCGGAGGCAGAGGCAGGCTGATCTCTGTGAGTTCAAGGCCAGCCTGGTCTACAGAGTGAGGTCCAGGCCATCCAGAGTGACAGGGAGACCCTGTCTCGAAAAGACAAAAAAATAAATAAATAAAGAAAGAAAGAAAGAAAGAAAGAAAGAAAGAAAGAAAGAAAGAAAGAAAAAATACATGTCTAAGAAACCAGCACTTCAGAAAATCCTGGAAGCAATCCAAAGAACTGAGGAAAGGAGCAACTACTTTCCCTAAGCTATCAAAGAGAGGAAGCAACAAAAAGATAACAGAGTAAATACAAACCTAGACCAAGAATGAACAACAACAAAAAAAAGGTAAAAGGAAACAACACACATTTCTCAATAATAACCTTAAATACTAATGGTCTAAACTCCCCAATCAAAAGGTATAGACTGGAGCCAGGCGTGGTGGCACATGCCTTTAATCCTAGCACTTGGGAGGAAGAGGCAGGCAGATCTTTGTGAGTTCAAGGCCAGCCTGGTCTACACAGTGAGGTCCAGGCCATCCAGAGTGACAGGGAGACCCTGTCTCGAAAAGACAAAAAAATAAATAAATAAAGAAAGAAAGAAAGAAAGAAAGAAAGAAAGAAAGAAAGAAAGAAAGAAAAAATACATGTCTAAGAAACCAGCACTTCAGAAAATCCTGGAAGCAATCCAAAGAACTGAGGAAAGGAGCAACTACTTTCCCTAAGCTATCAAAGAGAGGAAGCAACAAAAAGATAACAGAGTAAATACAAACCTAGACCAAGAATGAACAACAACAAAAAAAAGGTAAAAGGAAACAACACACATTTCTCAATAATAACCTTAAATACTAATGGTCTAAACTCCCCAATCAAAAGGTATAGACTGGGAGAATGGATTAGAATATTGAATCCTTTTACATGCTGTCTACAAGAAACCCATCTCATCTGCAAGGTCAGACACCACCTTAGAGTGAAAGGATGAAAAAAATATTACAAGTGAATGGTACCAAGAAACAAGCTGGAGTGGCTATTCTAATATCAGACAAAATAGATCTCAAAGTAAAATTAATCAAAAGAGACAAAGAGGGCCATTATATCCTTGTCAAAGGAACAATGAACTATGAAGAGTTCACAATCCTAAATGTGTATACACCAAACTCTGTTGCACCTAACTTTATAAATGCTACTCTGCAGGATCTCAAGACACAGATTAATCATAACACACAGATTGGACCTCACAGACATCTACAGAATATTTCACCCAAACACCAGAGAATATACTTTCTATTCAGCACCTCATTGAACGTTCTCTAAAATTGACCACATACTGGGGCACAAGAGGAACCTCAACAGATACAAAAAGATTGAAATTATTCCATGCATCCTATCAGACCACAATGCAATAAAACTCAATATGAACACCAGAAAAAGTCCTACTAGCTACAATAACACATGAAGACTAAAGAACACAATCTGGAATAATGAATGGGTCAGGGAAGAAATAAAGAGTGAAATAAAAATACTCATGGAATGGAATGAAAAAGACAATACAACACACCAAAATCTGTGGGATTTGAGAGGGAAATTTATAGCCCTAAACGCCCACATCAAAAAACAGAAAGGGAACAAATAAACAATGTAACACTGTAGCTAAAAACACTTGAGAGTAAACAACAAATGAACTCTAAACACAATAGACAGGAAGAAAATAAAAATCATAACAGAAATCAATGAAATAAAAACAAAGAAAACAATACATGAAATCAACAAATCCAAAAGGAGGTTCTTTGAAAAGATAAACAAAATAGACAGACCTCTAGCCCAGTTAACCAAAAAAGAGAGAGAAAAACTCCAAATAAATAGTATTCATGATGAAAGGGGAAATATCCCAACAGACAAAGAAAACATCCAGACAATCATATGGGAATACTTCAAAAACCTATACTCCACTAAATTTGAAAACCTGAGAAATGGATGAATATCTGAAATCCTGGGAACAAACAAAGCTTAACCAAGAAGTGATTGACAATTTAAACAGACCCATACTATTTGAGGAAATTGGAGATGTAATAAAAAACCCTCCCAACTGAAAAAAAGAAGCCCATGCCGAGATGGTTTCACAGCAGAATTCTATAAAACATTTAAAGAAGTCCAAGAACCATTGCTATTCCATCTGTTCAGAAGGATACAAAGGGAATTCTCCCAAATTCCTTTTATGAAGACACCATCACTCTAATACCAAAACCAGGCAAAGATACCACCAAAAAAGAAAGCTATAGACCCATCTTGCCAATGAACATAGACACAAAAATTCTCAACAAAATACTTGCAAATTGCATACAGACCTACATCAAAAAGATTATCCACCATGATCAAGTTGGATTCATACCAGAGATGCAGGGATGGTTCAACATATGTAAATCAATAAATATCACAAAACACATAAATGGACTTAAAGACAAAATGCACAGGATCATCTCAACTGATGCAGAAAAAGCCTTTGACAAGATCCAGAATCCCTTCATGTTTAAAGTTATAGAGGGAATAGCACTGAGATGAACATTCCTGAACATGATCAAAGTCATGTATAGCAAAACCACTCCCAACATCCTCCTAAACAGAGAAAAATTGTAACCATTTCCCTTAATGGCAGCATACCAGCAAGGCTGCCCTTTATGACCACTGCTCTTCAACATAGTGCCTGAAACACTTGCTAGGGCGAAAAGACAAGAGAAGGAAATTAAAGCAATACTAATCTGAAAAGAAGTTAAGCTATCCCTTTTTGCATATGATATGATAGTTTACCTAAGGGATGCCAAAAACTCCACTAGAAAACTTCTAGAAAAGATTGAGTTTTAATAAAGTGGTGGGATACAAAATTAACCTAGAAAAATCAGTGGCCTTTCTTTATACCAACAATAAACAAGTGAAGAAGGAATATAAGATGATCGTCTCACTCACAATAGCCTCAAAAACAATAAAATACCTGGAAACAAACCTAACCAACGATACCAAAGACCTCTACAACAAAAATTTTGAACCCCTGAAAAAGGAGATTGAAAATTAGATAAAAAGATGGAAAGACCTCACATGCTCATGGATTGGGAAAATTAATATAGTAAAAAAATGTCCATTTTACCCTAAGTGATATACAGATTCAACATAATCCTGATCAAAATCCTTATGAAGTTCTTCACAGACTTGGAAAAATTTCCTTAAATTCATATGGAAAAACAAAAGACCCTGAATAGCTAAAGCAATCCTGAGTGAAAAATGCAATACAGGGGGGATTTCCCTACCAGACTTCAAGCTACATTACAGGGCCATAGTCATAAAAACATCCTGGTACTGACACAGAAACAGACCCATTGACAAATGGAACAAAACTGAAGATCTAAACTTGAGCTCAAACAATTTCAGCCACCTATTTGACAAAGGGGCAAAAAATCTCAATGGAGAAAGGATAGCATCTTCAGCAAATTGTGCTGGCAATGCTGGATCCCCATTTATAGAAGAACAAAATTAAAACCCTACCTCAAAAAAGGGGGACTGGAGAGATGGCCTAGCAGTTAAGAGCTCCAACCGCTCTTGCAGAGGACTCGGGTTTGAGCCCCAGCACCCACATGGTGGCTAGGAACCGTCTGTAACTCCAATTCAGGAGAACTCCAGTTCAAGGGGAATCCTACACCCTCTTCTGACCTTCACGGCATTGCACAACACAGGTGTACAAACCTACATGCAGACAGTACATTCATACATATAAAAAAAAAACAAAAACAAAAACCCTACCTCTTACTCTGTAAAAAATCAACTCCATGTTGATTAAAGATCTCAACGTGAAGCCCGAAACCCTGAAGGTGATAGAAGAAAAAGTTGGCAAAAACCTACAAGACATAGGTGTAGGAAAAGATTTTCTAAATCAGACAGCAGCTGCACAGGAAATAAGGACAAAACCAACAAATGGGACCTCACAACACTCAAAAGCTTCTGTGAAGGAAAGAAACAATCGAGGAGGTGAAGAGAAAGCGCACAGAATGGTAGAAAATCTTCGCCAGTGATTCAGCTGACATAGCATTGATATCAAGAATATATAAACTACTAAAAAAAAAACAAGAAGTAAGAAGACAAATGACTCAAAAGATGGGGTAAAGAGCTGAACAGAGACTTCAATAGTGAGGAACTAAATATGGCTGAGAACATCTTAACAAGTGTTCAACATCATTGTTAATTAAGGAAATGCAAATTAAAACCACTCTCAGATATCATCTCACTCCACTAAGTCTAGCTAAGATCAGGAAAACAAAAGACAACAGATGCTGGAGAGGTTGTGGGGAAAGGGGAACATTCATCCATTGCTGCTGGGAATGAAAACTTGTTGAACCACTATAGAAACCAGTATGAAGAAACCTTAAAAGACTTGGAATAAGCATACCACCTGACCCAGTCATACCACTCCTGGGTATATATCCAAAAGACTCATCCTACTGCAAAGATACATGCACATCCATGTTTACTGGAGCTCTCTTTCCAATAGCGAAGAGTTAGAACCAACCCAAATGCCCCTCAACAGATGAGTGGATGACAAAAATGTGGTATATCTACAAAATGGAGTACTAGTCAGTGGTAAAGAAAGATGTCATTATGAACGTTGCAGGTAAATGGATGAGTTCAAGGCAGCCTGGTCTACAGAGTGAGCTCCAGGCCACCTGGGACTAAAGGGATATCCTTTCTCAAAAATACCAAAAAAAAATACATTTGTAATTTTCTGATGAGTAAGATTTCATTGACATACTTTTTTTCAAATATTCTACAATTTATAGCTGAGAGAGTCTTGGCTAAGTCTTCATGCCCTTGTTTTGAAGGTATTTTTCTATATTGTCTACATCTTAAAACATTTAACAGTATTAAAGTTTCCAACTGAAGGTAGCAGAAAACATATTCATGTTAACTTATATGATGTGTAGATTATGAAATTATTTAAAAGTGAAGTATAATACAAATGCAGCACAAAGGAATATTATCAAGAATTTGTCATTAGATTTAAATGAGTTTTATTTATAGAATAAATTATAAGTAAAGAGATTATTCTCTTAATTGCTTCATGAATTAATGTTAAAGTTTTACCTAAAAAGTGCAGAGAAGATGATTCTAATTATTTAAAAAGCACTACTTCTGTAGCTTACTTGGCTTTGTTCCAGCCTATTGTTAGGAATAGATTAGCCCTATGATATTAATTCATAAAACTTAATTTGAATAATTATCTTGCTAATTTATTCATAAAACAGAAAGTTGACAATGATGAATGCAACTTAGTGCTTTTCACATGTCACATAATGCTTTGAAGTGTTTAAAAGTTAAGATGAAAATGGATAAATATTCAACAATATTTTATCTCTTTGATATAGATGTATTCAGGTTACTTAAATATTATAGAGCAAACATATTCATATGTAGGTTACCCTTACATAGATGAATTCAATGTTGTATAAGCAATTCTCAAAAGCCCATAAATTTCCCTGAGATATTAAACACATCTATAATTTTATAACTGCCATATTTTTTTGAAAACTTGAAAATTTATATTCAAATGACCTAGTAAATTACACAGAAATCTAGAAAGCATTTAAACAAATAGGGAAAATATTGTGGTCAACATAATCTTGTTTTATTTAAGTAAAATTTAAACACGTTTATGATGAAGCAATTTCATTTCCCTCACATTAATTTACTATCCAGACAATTTTGTCAGTAAGATTTGTAGTGGAGTGTGTTGGTGCTCTCATTTAGTCCCAGCCCTGAGGAGGAAGAAGCTGGTGGATCTCTATGAGATAGAGAGCAGCCTGTGCTACAGAGTGTGTTCTAGTTGAGGGGACTAGGAATACCTTGTCAAAAAACAAACAAATAAACAAACAAACAAAAAAGACTTGTAAAATAGCATTTCAAAAATACAGAGTTATCAATAGCTACAACAAGTCTTCATTTTCTAACAATTATTGGTATTTTTTATTGTTTCCAAAATAGTATGTATTTTTATTGTTTAATGGCTTTGCTGTGTCACCTTTGGAGAAGCATTCAGTGAAAACCCAGACCTTGACAGAATATTCCTAAGCCAAGTGACTTCTATTTTGGTTCTTGTGTGTGGTACATGCCTCTTTCTTTTCAATGAGCGTGTCCTTATTAAGATTAACAAGTACTGGCCGCCCAGACCTGAGGATCTCCCTAAGAGGAGCCAAGTATTCCTCATGCTTCCTTGTTGCATTTGCAGCACCAAACTCTCTTCAAGCGACTGGAGATTGCAGAAAGGCCAAGCATTGGGAGCTTCTGGCATATCAGAATACCATGCCATAAAGCCCCAAAATCTGTTGAGGTCAGTTTCCATATTATTTTTTATAACCTACTCTTCAGTGCACAAATATCATTCCTATTCTTTGTCTTAAGTCGAAGGGGTTGAAAATGAGAATCTTGTGCTAGGAGTCATTCTTTTTCAGACTATGGTCAAATTTTTAAAATTATACTTCTACTTTTCTTGGCATATGGTAACTTTTAAGTGCCAGTGATGATATACTATGACAAAGAAATTTGATTATTACAAGTAAAATAAGGAAAGTCAGCACCAACTCCTACTTAGTGTATTTCACATGCCAAATACAATACTCCTTTTTTTCCTGAGATTTTGTACATTTCGTATAACAGTTTTTAATCAATTTTAGACTTCCTCCTCAACCCATGCCCTCAAAACCAGTGGGCTTCATGTATTCCACAATGCATGTTAAGTCCCATTCAGTCAAACATTTGTACCCAGATGTCCTTCAGTGTAAATTCAAGGTCATCCACTGAAGTCTAGTCAGCTTATCTAGACCTCTTTTTTTTTTTTTTTTAGTTTACCACCTGAATGTAAGTAAGTGTACTCACATCATCCAGTTCCCATGGAGGTCACAAGAGGGCATCAGATTTCCATTATGTGGGTGCATGGAATCTAACTCAGGTCCTCTTAGGACAGGCAATGTTCTTGATCGCTGAGAAATCTCTCTATTCCTTTTCTAGAGATCTTAAGGTTTCTTCTCCCTCATCCAGAAGTAATCAGTGTCCAACAGTTCCTAGGCTAGGGTTGGCCCACCAACCATTTCCTTCCCTCCACTCTGAGCCCTTTTCTTTCCTAATTGAGTTGGAATGGGTGTTGTGATTAATGTGATCATTGCCCAAATTCACATAAGCAAGCCTGAAAGCCTCTGTTTCCCTAGTTTCATGGACAAACCCTGGCCCTTACAAACATTCTGTCCTCTCTTCTGCAGTAGTTCCTGAGCCATGAGTGGCTGAGGTTTCAATGTTAGAGCACTATCCCAGGACATACACTCTGCAGTCTCTTGGTCTCCAAAACTTAGACAGTTGTGGCCTTCTGTGTGCATTTCACTCTGCTGTATAAGGAGGCTTTGTGAGAGCTGAGGGAAATACTCATATTCTCTCTACCCCCTTCTGCTGTGTTCCCGAGGATCCACTGTAGGATATGTCATATCATATCCTATGTTCCTTGCTATACTGCCCCCCCCAAAATACACACGCACTAATATTCAGATACTGTATGTGTATTTCTGAAGGGGTTCCCCAGCCATCACAATTTCCTCTGGTTTCCCAGGCTACGCAAGCTCCATTCATCTCTCCTCTGTCCTTTCCACCCTATGGTGTCCATTCTCCTTCCTCCCTCATCAGTCCACTCATCCCCATTGTTCTCACCCTCCTCCTGATAACACCAACCTTCCACCATCTGCCTTCTCCCGAGTTCCCTCTACCATGATTCCCATGGTCTACTGCAATTTTTTTGTCCCTTTCAGCCAGACACTCCCACTTCTCCCCATCCAATAACATCTGTTTCCTACTAGATTTCTCTTTCTGGCTCTTGCTTTCCCTTTCCCTCCAAATTTCCTTTCCTGCATTATTTTTCTTTTTCTTTTTGTATCTTTCAGCCAGACACTCCCACTTCTCCCCATCTCAAAGCATTTGTTTCCTACTAGATCCTTCTTTCCAGCTCTTGCTTTCTCTTTCCCTCCGAATTTCGTTTCTATTTTCCTGGCTCCTGCTATTACACCAGGATGTATACTTATATGTTAGTTATTGATGCTGTGATCCACAAATAAGGGAGAACATGTGTGATTTGTTCTTCTGAGTTTGTGTTACTTCACTTCATATAACAGTGTCTAGTTCCATTCATTTACCTGTAAATTTCATAATTTCATTTTCTCTTACTGCTGAGTAGAACTCTATTGTGTAAATGTACCTACCACATCAATTCCTTAGTTCAGGGACATTTAAGTTGCTTCCGTTTTTTATACATCATATTCTTAAATACATTTATATTTCAAAATGCAGCACTCCCCAAATCAGGAACTCTACGTACAGGCTGCTAATTTCCCAGTTGGCCTTTCATAATTGGTCTTTCTACCAAATGAAGATCTTCTCTTCCCCATGTTAATTACCATTGAGACCATAATTACCTTTTTTGAATTCAAATGAAATAAATCCTTGTTCATTGCATCATTCAAATAGTGTAATATGACTGAGAGATTAATAGACTGAAATTCACCATGCAATGTAAAACTAATGGTGGTTTCATTGGCTTACTCTGCCTGAGGTGATGCCACATTTAGATAAGATAAAAGTCTCATCACATAAAATCCTTATATTCCTTAATTTGGAATATTTCATTTAATTTTCTTGCTTCTTTCTGACATGGATTCTTTTACCCCCTTTTCCTTTCAGATAATTTTATTTTCAAGATACAGTTCAAATATTTCTTCCTAAAGGAAGATATAATTCCTGACCTCTCTTTGCAAAGCTGTTTGATGATAGCACTCTATACATCTCAGTACTAAACAAATATTGGATAACATTTGCAATATCTGTATTTGGTGAAGATTTTTCTGACACTGAAATACATTTCTGAACATGAACTATTTTAGCACATTTTCCCCTCACAATGCCACACTCAACTCATGAAAGTACTGACATAATCAACTGTGCACTAATGACTGAGTAGCATGTATTTGTAGTTATGTCATCATGCAGTTAAAATTTAATCAATAGGGGCTGGAGAGATGGCCTAGTGGTTAAGAACGCCGACTGCTCTTGCAGAGGACCCAGGTTTGATCCCCAGCACCCACATGGCAGCTGGGAGCTGTCTTTAACTACAGTTCCAGGGGAATCCAATGCCCTCTTCTGACCTCCGCGGCATTGCACAACACGGGTGCACAGACCTGCATGCAGACAGTACATTCATAAAGAATAAATAAAATTAAAAGACTTAATTAAAAATTTTAATCATTACATTTAAGTTTAGTGACATTTGATATCATGCATAATACATAAAATATAAATTAACACTGTTTAATCTTTCTTATGTTTCTTAATTCCCATTTCCCTGCAAATCTGAAGTAGGATATGAAAAACTCAAAAGACAAATAAGAAGCAAATGACCAAATTAACAAACGATCAATGGTTCTGAACAGAGAGTTCTCAAAAGAAGAGTAAAAAATATGTTAGGAAAAAGCCGGGCGTAGTGGCACACACATTTCATACCAGCACTGGAGAGACAGAGGCAAGTGAATCTCTGTGAGTTCAAGGCCAGCCTGGTCTACATAGTGAGTTCCAGGCCAGCTGGGGCTACAGGGAAACCCTGTCTCAAAAAAATTATTAAGAAAAATCTGTAAACATGCCCAATATTCTTAGTAATGAGGGAAGGCAAATAAAATTACTTTAATTGTTCATCATGGGGCTTGAGAGATGGCTCAGCAATTAAGATCATTGACTATCAATGATTGTGACCATACAAAGAACAATAAGGCTTATGATATATGACCCAAAGTGTAAACATATTTCAAGAAAGCATTCCAGGAAATGAGTATTTTCCTAAAAGTCAACAGCAAAGTCCATCTCTTCATGTAGCCAATATCCTGATACTGCAGTTATAGTCACATTCATGCATTACTTCCACTATGGATGATCATATTCAGTGTGAGGTAGGAAGAATGATGGACAGGTTCACCTCACAACACTGATGCAGAGAAACAGACACATAAGTGCCACTGCTCAAGACTTGTGTGATCTGAAAGCTAACAAGAGAGACATACTTGTGAAAGACTATTTTAAAATCATGCTACAGAAACAAAAGACCAGTGAAGGAAATGAAAGTGTCTATGGATCACAATACACATTGTATTAACAGATTTAACATCCACCTTAAATGAGTAACTGAATAAATAGTTCAATGAAGTAAAGGCAGAAAATGAAATGTTTTGTCATTGTGTAATATGGCCTATTCTATTCTTAACAAAACTTAGTATTTTAAAAACTCAGTTTCCTCACTGTATGAGTGATAATTTGGATTTGGAGGGTTTTTTTTTTTTTTAATTTAAAGGATTGCTGATCAACATAATGAAGCAAATGCCAAATGCAATATAAGGCAGTTAGTTACTCATTAAGAAGATGTGCTATGGATAACCATGCAAGAAAATAAAGCTGAATAAAAAATTTTAAAGCTAACTTTCAGTTAATTTTTAACTTTCAGTTAAATTTTTTTTAATCTTTTTAAATTTATTTTTGTATGTGTATGAATGTACTGTCTGCATGTAGGTTTGTCCACCCATGTCGTGCAATGCTGTGGATGTCAGAAGAGGGTCTCGGATTCCCCTGGAACTGGAGTTCTCCTGGAGTAGGAGTTACAGACGGTTCTTAGCCACCATGTGGGTGCTGGGGATCGAACCCAGGTCCTCTGCAAGAGCAGTCGGTGCTCTTAACCACTAGGCTATCTCTCCAGCCCAACTTTCAGTTAAATTCTTAAATTTAGTTAATTGTTGAAATAATTTAAATTTTTGAATGAGTTATAAAGAAGAGTTTTGATGTTCATTTGTATTTATTTATTTATTTATTTATATTTATGATGCTTTCTTAGAGCCTTTTTACTATTTTTTAGGACCTTTAGATACTTAAGGAAATATATCAGCCTTTGAAATATTGTTTCTAAAACATACAGAAACTAGTCACATTCTTTTGTATGAGAGGGATGCATCTGTGTGTCTGTGGTTTATGTATGCATTCATGGTCATATATGTGCATGTGCAGGCAGGTGAGGAAGTGTACACATCTGTGTGGGAACCACACACTTATGTCGGGTGTCTTCTATCATTCTCCATTTTGTTTTGAGAGCCTCTCATTGTACCTGGAACTCAGTAATTCAGAAGATGAGCTGTTTGGCAAACACCGGCAATCTTGCCTGGCAGTATAAGGATTACAGGTGCGAACCATCACAGCACATCTTGGTTTCTACATAGGTGCTTGGAGAATCAAGCTGAAGTCCTCTTCTGACTGGGACATCTCCTCAGCTCCATTACTAGTCTTCTCATCCTTACAAAGGAGAAGGCCAATGATTCTAATTGCTTCATTTGGACACAAGGTAACTTTTATCTAAAAGAAAGTGAGAAAGAAAACAATAAACAAATGAGCTCTTTTACTAGCTTTAGAATTATGGAACTCAAGAATGAGGAATATTGGAAATTTTAGAAGAAGCTATTATTTTACATATATTGCTCAAAGTTCCTTTCATTTCCAGTCAGAAAAGCAGTGATTCGATTATGTAAAGTGATTCCCACATTTATGCATTAAGAAATGTTTGTCATTGTAATTGACCTTGTTATTCAAAGTTTCCACTTCAGCCAGGCATGATAGTGGTTTCCTTTAGTTCCAGAACTATGAGGCAGTGGTAGGAGGATCTCGTTGAAATGGAGGCCAGCCTGGTCTACTAAGGGAGTTCCAGGCCAACTGGGACTACAGGAAGAACCTGTTTCAAAAGTACCTTCTAGTTCAATGTGTGTAGTCAATCCCCCAGTCCTGCTGGGGAATTTCGTGGTCCAACCTTGAATGAAAGGGGGTGAGAGATGTAGAGTCAAGATGCAGACCCTGGGAATCAGGCGAACAAAGGCAGAAGGCCGGCTGCCGTGGACTCGTTTATTGTGGGCAAGGTTAGGGTTTATGTACTGTTAGAATTCCGCTCTCCTCTTAGTGCAGTCATTGTGTCACCTTGTGATTGGCCCAGGTCTGCAACTCAGGTGTTTGTATGGTTGCGTGTCTAAGGCAGGTTAGGTTGATGAGGGACAAGCTCTGCACAGGTGCACTGCGTAATTCTCCGTGTACAGGCTACTACAAATGTGTATCCTCATTCCTGTTTATTTAGGGCATAAATCGATAGTTCCTTCTACTGGAACTTCAAATATATGGCTTTAATATAAGCTATAATTATTGATGGGGAAAATTAATTTAAAATTTTTACTTTTGTGTGCTTATTTTTCAAAGAATATATTTTGCATTAAGAAAATCTTGAATTGTAGTTAACTGTTAAGTCATTCATAAAAACCTCATGAAGCAACCAATTATATGATAATGTGGATTTGAAATCTTTGAAAGAATAATGAACAATTAACCAAAACATATTTCACTCAAAAGAGAAAGCTAGAGGAAAGTGTTGGCTCTGAGGATCGAATATTTGTTGAGAGTGTCTGCAACAAGTTCCTTAACTGTCATGATAGTCATCTTATAAATCCATGTTCTGCACAATGTCAACATTTGTATCCATGGAACTTTAGCAGTCTGAGGAATGGGAAAAAAATCTTCATAATGTATATCATAGAGTTCATTTGAAAATGAAAGTAATCTGTGTCTTAATGTAATTCAATAAATCAGTATTTTAAAAAGATAAGCAGAAATCATCTATTTAGCAAACCCCATAAACTTTATGATAAAATTTCTCCTATGACAACATTTGATAAAATTTTATCTACCATTTCTGGGCTCAAACTGGCCCAGATACTGTTAAAGACTGAGTATTTTTGTTTATTTATTTTTGTCTTTTTGAAACAGGGTCTCCCTTTAATCCCAACTGTCCTGGAGCTCGCTATGTACAGCAGCCTGGCCTTGAACTCACAGAGATCTGCTTGCTTCTGCCTCCAGAGTGCTGGGATTAAAGGTGTATGTCATTTTTCAAAAGAATTAAACTTTGAGTTCAAGTTGGAGATTATACTAATTGATTTTATTGACTACTGAAGAAAATTTGTGGGAGCCATAGTATATTTCTTAAAAGATGTGTCCAGATTTGTAATGGATCTCTTTAACAAATTTCACATGGTAGACTCTTTTCCATTAGCTTTATGATGCAATTCTTTCTGCCCATTTAAGCATTTACCAAATACTTTCTTTCAATCATTTTGTTTACTGTTCTGAAATAGTACTGGCCAATAAATTTCATGATATGCTACATCTACAACATAAGGGTGTGTGTTGGCTAAATAACTAATTTTGTCATAAAATATGTCTCATTATGAATTAAAATGTATACAAGTATCTCCATTCTTTTTGTTTTCTGCAGAAAATATTGAAGAAAGTAGAGCTCAATGTTATGAAAGTCAAAATGAATTAATTTGCTTACTTGAACTAGATAGGAAATATTAATTGTTTTGTGGTTGGTACAATGATTCAAATTCCTTGGGGTTAAAGACATGACTCAGTGGTTAATAACATTGGCTGCTCTTGCATAAGACCCAAGTTTAATTCCAAACACTGCAGTGCAGCTAACAAACCAGATGTTCCTCCAGTTCCTGAGCATCCATTGCTGTCTTCTGGACTCCACAATCATTGCACACACAGATGCATTTACATACATGCAGGAAAAAAAAACTCATACACATAAAATAAAGGTAAATAAATTAAAAAGCAAAGATTCATGATTTCAACACATAAACTTCAGTATAATTACATATAAAATGCCACAATGTTAAATGAAAATACCATTTCTTTTTTTTTTAATTTTTTTTTTATTTATTTTATTTTGAGATTGGTAAAAACAAATGTTCTCTATAATTTTGCTGTCATATAGTATCACCTGTAGCAATCTCTTTCACCTAGGATGATTTAATTTAAAAAAAAGTTTGTTTCCCAGTTAATCACATACAGTAACCCAAACGCATGGGTGAACTTGATGAAATTGTGCCTTGATTCCACCCATATGTGTATATATATATAATATATATATATATATATATATATATATATATAATACAACTGCTTTTTTGAGACTCATGGGTCAAAAATAAAAACCTAAAATAC
>VZQC01004376.1:10315999-10436049 GCA_009823505.1 Rhizomys pruinosus
AAAGGGGGATATAGATAGATACGAAAACTTTTTGTCAAAAAACCTTGCAATCCAAATCTTAAAACTAACTATGGGAAAGGATTTGTATGTTCCAACAGGCCAGAGTATCACCAACTTAATGGCTGAGAAAGAAAATGCAGCTCTGCAGTGAGAAGGATGCACCAGAAAGTCCCAGCAGAAGGATTGACTCCTCTGGGCATTGAAGGGAAGAAATGCCTCAGATTGCTGCAGACATCAGGCCTCTCTCTGGATCCTACTTGTAACAACTATTTTTAATGAATCCTAACGAAGCTTACCTTCTATGTGCCACAAAGGTTTTAATACAAGAGACTTTCTTAACTCCCCCCATAGAATAAGGAGAAATATGATGATGATGAGGTCGTTCTCCAGCTGTAGATTGGAGCCAGCTGTTACAATATATATTATAGCACACTCACAGTAGCCTACAAATGGACAAAAATTAAGTGTCCTGACAAATAGAAATAATAAAGAAAATGTGTTAGTTAAGCACAGAAAAGAACTATTCAACCACAAAAGGATGAAACTGTGTGACTTCTAGCAGCAAAGTTCTCATTCTACATAATGTTAAGGGGAATAAGATAGGGAGAAAAATACAGATTTTTCCAAGCTCTGTCTAAAAATCGAAGCTCATAAAGTAAGAAAATATAGTCTTTTTTTCTGAGCAAAGGGAATACACGAGACAGAATTGGGAAGAGACCATTAATCAGGTATAAAGTCATAGCCATAGTTTTGAAATAACGCATGATAGAGGATGATTATAGCCAACAATGCAGTGTAATGTAATTTGAAAGAGCTAAAACAAAGGATTTGGAATGGTCTCATTAAAAGCAATCATAAATATTTCAGAAAAATTATTTAAAATGCTGTAAGTTAAGTAACTGTAAAATGACATTTGGGTAAGTTTTAACTTTTACTGCCAAATCTGTCTTTCAGGTTAACAGTTAAAATATAAATAATAGCCATAAAAGGATAGAATTCCACCCAATAATTTTTCTAATGAAGGGCTAGAACTGGAAAAGTTTATTATAAAACACAGGCAATATGGCAGTCTTTAGAACAAAGGTTATTCTTCTGTGGTATATGTATACAAGATGAACAGAAGTAAAAGCAAGAAAGGAAGATACTCTTGGTTAGTAACTGCAGAGATTGAAGTTTTATGTCAAGAAGAAATTAAATAAATTGGTGTTGTAGCAAAATTCATTACTAGAAAATTCTCTAACTGAAATCATACTTTAGATTATGTTTAAAGATTTTCCAATTTGAATCAGAACTGGGAATTAGAATCACACTTTTGAGATGTGTTTCTGTGTTTGTTTTAATCCGTTGTGGTTATTGTTTCTTTGGTATGGCTGGACTTAAGATTATTTTGTATTCTTTGACAGTTTCATATATGTATATAATGAATTTACATCTTCTCAGACCCTAGTACCTTGTCTCATCTTCCCTCACTTTCCGGTTGAATCCCTTCTTCTTACCATCAAGTCACACTCTTAATTCAAGTCTTTGTGTGTGTGTGTGTGTGTGTGTGTGTGTGTGTGTGTGTGTGTGTGTGATTCACTCATTTAGGGTTGCCATACTCCTGAGAAAAATGACATCAGTTAACCCAGTGGCCATTAATTGCAATGCCTATAGTCCATCAGTGAGGAGTGAGCCACAGGAACCTTTCTTCCATCATTGAGTTTTAATGGTCCCAATCGTGTGCCTGTCTGTGGCAGTAACTATAGCAGAATATCTATAAACAATGTCATGTCCAAAAGATACACTATGTTCTTCCCACTCTCTCTTCCATGATGTTCCATGAAACATGGGGAATTAGAGGACAAAATAGACATTCACTTTAGGGCTAAGAACTCACAGTCCCCTATTCTCTCTAATTTGACCTGTTGTGAGTCTCTGTCTTAATCACTAACCAGTACAAAATGAATCTTCTCAGACAAAGCCTGAAAAGTTGAACTAATCTATCATTATAAAGATCAATATTTAGAAGTCAGTTTGCTACTGCATCCATTTAGTAGAAAATACTACTGAATTCTTCCCTAAGCCCTATGAGTCATGAGTTGTTCACCAGGTAGGCAGAACTGGGCAAGAGTTCACTACCCCCAGGGAGTTCCTTAAATCCAATGATAAAGTGGTTGGCTACCCTCATAAGATTCATGTAACTATTGCACTAATGTGCACCTCATTCCAGGCCATTCACTATTTCATTTCAGAAGGTTTACAGTTGGGTAAGAATGTACATGATTTTATCCCACAGACCCTACATAGCACCTTTCAGACCTAGGAAAGCAAGCAGGCAAGAACGAAGATTCCAAGTCTGTCTTAGCTTGATTTCTCCATGTACTGGGAACTAAGTGTGCAGTCTTCAGCAACTGGCTCTTATCATGTGGTTATTGTAGGTTGTCAAAAGCAATGGTAACATCCTGTGTTGTTTAGGGATCTGTAGGACATACTGTATCAACAACTGTGGAGGTTCACAAACATGGATTTGGGATGTTTTTAGTAACTTGTGTCTTCTGGGGAGAGGATTATCACAACCATCTGTCACCATGTGAACTCTAGTTTTTTTTTTTTCTTTTTATTTAAACTAAATAACTTTATAAAATGGGTTTCCATAGGACTTTTTTTCATATGCCTTAGTGTTAATTATCCCTACCATTACTTTGTCCTCTGCCCTACTCTTCCATTACCCTCCCTACTTAAGACTTTCTCCTCATTATTTCCCCCTTTTCGACTTCTTACTGTTTGTGTTCTATGATTTCCCCTCCCTGAAGGCCTGCCGTCCCATGGTTGCTTTCTTGTTTCTTGGCTGCAACAGGAGCTCTAAGTTAAAACACACAAATATAAATATTAGAAGTTAGGATCAAAATATAAGAGAGACCAATCAGAATATGTAATTCTTGGTCAGTGCTACCTCATTTAGTATACTTTTTTCCAATTCCATCTATTTAGTTGTAAATTTCATAATTGCATTTTTCTTTACACTTATGTAAAATTTCATTATTTATCAGGTGAGTGACATTTATACTGATGTTATTGTTTCTTTAAAATGTGCTCATAATATTTATTAGAGATAGCTTATAAGGTTGAAAAATCAATTTTTGAAATGTTGGCTATAATGGAAAAATATTTAAAATACTATTGTGAATATTCACTCTAAATGCCACCTTAGTTAAGGATTTGACTTACTTTCATCAATTGTTAACTCTAAGGACATTAACAGGAAATTTATTATTATACTTAACTTGAAAAGCTATCAAGCCACAGATAAAATATACTTTCTAATGGATAAGCATAAGAATTAATAAAATTAGGATTAACAGCAACAACTTTCTACTTTATTGATGTTTTGTGTATTTCAGACATCATTTTTCAGTTCAATTTAGACACATACTCTATCCCTTTTTCCTACCCCACCCCAGTTCATGCACTCTGCCATATGTTTCCTACATCTTTCTCTCAGTCTTTTTAAGTGTTTTGTTTCTTTGCAAAGTTTCATTGTTTGGGGCAGAATTAACCATAGCACTGTTACTTTGACAGAGTCCTAATGTTGTTATGATTCCCTCCCAATTGTATTGCTCTAAAATATGCTTATATAAACATCATATATGTATCAGAATTATGTCCTCCAGGAATAAACTGTGTGTTAGCTCCATTATATGTTTAGGAGTTCACATATTTCCCTTTAATTTTATATTACTCTAAAACATGAATATATACCTTCTGCCCATATATATTAATTACCAAGTCTGAAAGTAAGGGGTAAGTTAATTTTAAGGCTCATTAAGAGATTCAAGTTATAACATCACAGTTGCCTTACTTTCAGACATGGTAATTAATATATATGGGCAGAAGGTATATATTCATGTTTTAGAGTAATATAAAATTAAAGGGAAAAATGTGAACTCCTAAACATAACTTAACAGAAGAAAATGTAATTCATGGGTTAACGTATCATCCAAACATCTGTGTCTATACCAAAGTAACCTACCATAACAATTAGTACTGTTTAAATACCTATATATCGGGCTGGAGAGATGGCCTAGCGGTTAAGAGCGCCGACCGCTCTTACAGAGGACCCGGGTTCGATCCCCAGCACCCACATGGCGGCCGAGAACCGTCTGAAACTCCAATTCCAGGAGAACTCCAGTTCCAGGGGAATCCGAGACCCTCTTCTGACCTCTGCGGCATTGCACGACACGGGTGCACAGACCTGCATGCACACAGTACATTCATACACATACAGAAATAAATAAATACCTATATATCTAATTGCTTGTGCTGTTTCATTAGTAGGATCGAAAGGTTTGCCTGGACAAGTTGGCAGCCCATGAAAGAAAACAGCAGAATTGACTAGAGACCAAGAACAACACTCTAGAGAAAGTAAGACTGTTTTGCTTCTCATCCACCTGTCCTTTTCTAAGCCAGGGAAAATCTAAGAAGAGGGTGCACGGTAGAATGTGAAGGGCTTTGATTGGGGTGAATGGTGAAACTACAACAATAAGACTGGACACTCATTTGATCAACTTGATTGAACATACAAGCCCACCCTGCTGGATGGTGGGACCCATGAGCTGTGTGGGTTTGGGCACAACTGCGCGCAAATTGTTTTACATGAAGGATGCGTATCTCACAAATTATCATATTGTTTAAAAAAAATGAAAACAAAACAAAAAAGCAGAGAAAGATGCAGAAAAGTTACGGCAGAATGCATGATCTGGGATGGGTATGGGAGTGGGGTGGGGGGAAGGGAAGGGATATATGCCTGAACTGAGATTGAAAATGATGTAGAAATACACAAGCATCAATAAAAAAAAAAAGAAAGATGACATCATGAGATTTGCAGGAAAATAGCTGGAACTAGAAGACATCATAATGCTGAGTGAAGTAGCACAGTCCCAGAAAACAAAACGACGAATGGTATCCCTCATCTGTGGATGCTTGTCCATTAACCTAGTTGTAAGTATTTCTGTTGCACAGCCCCTGAGCTTTTGTCCAAGTAGTTGGGGTGATGCATATTGGAAACACAACAACAACAACAAAACAACAACAACAGAAAGGACTGCATCAAAGACTGACTGAAACATGAACTTCTGCTCAAAATCCAACTTCCACATGGAGAATCGAGAAAGACTGAGAAAGAGAAGAAAAGCATGTTTGGCAGTAATGCATGAGCCTGTGGGGTGGGGGGATAGGGTGGGGGACACGGTCTAGATTTGATAATCTTGCACAACACACACACATATATATATATAAAGATTTAATTTAATTAAAAAAAGAAATATAACAATAACATTGCTCAGCTTGCCTTTCAATTGGGGAATTTGGTACTAGCATCCACAAATGAGGGAAACCATTCCCCCGTTTGTTTGGGGGATGGCGGGCTGTGTTACTTCACTTAGCATAATGGCTTTGAGTTCCATCCATTTACCTGTGAAGTTCATGATATCATCATTCCTTACCACTGCATAGAACTCCATTGTGTAGATCTTTATTTGTATTCTTTCAGCTTTGTTTATTTTTTTTCCAAGTGGTTGCAGCCTAACATTGGCACAAGTCTCAGGAGAGTTTGAACTTTGTTACACTATTAAGACAATCTTGATTCCAAGAGACAGAGCAGATATAGTATTCATTATGACAGGATCATGGAAGCCATAGATCTGTGTGTTATCTATGACCAAAAATTTAGAACAGAAACAGAAATAAATATATAGCCAAAACTTTGTAAAAAGTAATAGTGGCACTTTCTATATTATCTACATAGAAGACACCAAATGTGTCTCAAGTACCTAGAGCCACAGTTTAAGTGAAAATTCACTCCATGTCCATGTTGAATTCAGTTATTGGGCATAGAAATTTTAACTTAAAAAAAATTGTTTTGGTCTTATAGAGACAGGGTCTCCCTTTAGTCTAGCTGACCTGAAATTCACTATGTAGACCATGGTGTCCTTGAACTCACAAGCTATCCACCTGTGAGATTAAAAGCCTGTGCCTCCACACCTGGCTTAAAATATTATTCTATAAAAATATTTGCGAGGGAGGTGGGGTGGCATAGGCCTTTAATCCCAGCACTTGGGAGGCAGAGGCAGGCAGAACTCTGTGAGTTCAAGTCCAGCATGGTCTACATAGTGAGCTTCAGGACAGCTGGGACTAAAGGGAGACCCTGTCTCAAAAAGGCCAAAAAATATATTTGCCAATCATATTTGTCATATGCATTAGTAACAGTTGAAAATTTCTATAATTTCAAATTTTCATAAGACTGAACTATTCATCAGAAAAATTAAATTGCAGTTTAAATATGATCTGAACAAATAAAATTATTTCAAATAGCTTTTTTTCTCTTTTTGAGACAGGATCTCCCTTTAATCACAGCTGCCCTGGAGCTCACTATGCAGACAAGCTAGGCCTTGAACTCACAGAGATCTGCCTGCCTCTGCCTTCCAAGTGCTAGGACTAAAGGTGTGTGCCACCACACCAGGCTCACAATTAGTTATTTAAATATTATTCATGGAAAACTTATTGGGAACTCAAAGAGCTATTTCTGTAAATTTAGCATGTTATTGATATAAACAAAAATATCTATTAATAATCACTGAGATTTCTTTAAATTAATATTCAGTTGGCTTCTACATACTCCATTATTGAGTGATTTTAATTGCCTGGTTAGCAGAGGGTGGGGAGGTTATATATAGTTCTTCAAAAAAACATAAATACGTATGCAAAGTTTCAAATAACTCTGTCAACTCCATGAATTTTGTAATGTGATACTTTATTTTAGAAAATACTGGTGACAAATTATTTAAAATAAACTACTATGCATAAATTCAAATGTTGACTAATAAGAGAAAAAAATGATTATATATTTCACCTGTATATTTTTCCAACTCTTATTTCTTATTTCATAAAATAGGTTAATATTCTAGCTAAATCATTGCATATCTGCTGATGAATCAACAAAAATATTTTATTTGGAAATAAGTACCTAATTTTCAAAACTACATGCATGTTCAGAGTCAAATAATATATTGTTAATGAATAAATAACAACAGACAAGATATTCAGCTACTCTTTCTGATCTGTATATTTTATTTATTATATTTATTTTATGTGTATTTGTGTATTGCCTGAGTGTGAGTAATGCACTCATGTGCTGCAATGTCCATGGAATCAGAAGAAGGCATCTGATATATACCATGATAGACAGTTGTTAGCCACAAAGTAGATGCTGGTAATTGAAACTGGGGCCACTGTAGAAGTTGTCAGTGCTCTTAACTGCTGCAACAGCTTTCCAGCCCTATGTTATTGATATTTTAACATGAGTATCTTCTCTGAAGTATTCTATACCAGCAAAGAAGTAGATAAGCAGATTTAAGAACAAAGTAAAAATGGTTTTGAGGTATCAATTCTGGGGAGCTTAAAATAGTCAGTTTATTCATATATTTGCCATTGAAGAAGTGTTTCAGGCTGAAGAGATGGCCTAGTGGTTAAGAGCGCTGACTGCTCTTGCAGAGGATCCGGGTTCGATCCCCAGCACCCACATGGCAGCTGAGAACCATCTGTAACTCCAATTCCAGGAGAACTCCAGTTCCAGGGGAATCCAACACCATCTTCTGACCTCCGGGGCATTGCACGACACGGGTGCACAAACCTATATGCAGACAATATATTCATACATATAAAAAATAAATAAATAAAATTTATAAAATAATCAAAATTAAAAAAAAAATGTTTCAGTATCCTGTGGAACAATTTTGTCTCTAGTGTGTACTAACAAAAGTAGTAAACCCCAGTGAGAAGATCCATTCTCCCAGAAGTTTTCATTCACGTGATTTATAAGCAAGTTTCAGACAAATAGAGAATTTGGGGGCCAGTCCTGTAAACACAGGCAGATGAAGCTCAGAGCAGTGCTCTCAGATGACAAAGCATACCACATACCAAGGTGTATCATTCTGGTAAGCAAACCCAGGAGCTACCAGAACATGTTTATTGGAAATTTTTATTTATTCATTTGAAAATTGTCTAGCCTTTTTGCATACTTGCTGACTAGACTTCCTTGTTCTGTTGGTATTCAATATTTTGGATTCTTTTTATTATGCAACAGCATCCAGTGTTCTTAACCTTTGAACCCTATTTCCAGCAAGAATATATTGGATTCTTGATGTCTTTTGTATAATAATTTCTTGTCGATTGAATATCTGGCAAAGATATTCTTCCATTATTTACTCTGTGTTTCTACTGTGGTAATTGTTTCACTTGCTTTTAAGAAATATTTTATGTTTATGCAGTACCAAGTCAATTCTTGATATTTCTTCCTGATATTATCAGAACAACAGAAAGTTGTTCCCTAGCCCACATATTTTCACAACAGTTTTGAATTTTCATGTCATTTTTCCTTTAGCTGATATTATATTAATTTACTTCTGATTTTTATTATTTCTTTCCTTCTAATGCTTTTACACTTATTTTTGTTTTATATATATTATATGACCTTTTGTTATGATTGGTTATTCATTTGTGATTTCTGTGATTTTTAATGTAGACACAGAATAGTTGTAACCATCCCTGGGGAACTACCTTCACTGTATGCTACATTTCCTTATAATGTTTCATTTCCTTGTCTTTAGGAACTTTTAAATGCAGTTCTTTAGTAAGTTACTTTTGTATTACTAGGAACAAAACATCTGTCATAAGCACTGAAAGTAAGGAAACAATATTTTGTTTCTTATTTCAGTAGTTATAGGTCATGATTGCTTGACCCTATGGAGTTTTGGTGAAGCATAAAAGGAATTGGCCTGTTTGAAAGAGAATTATGTTAACCTCATGGCTGGCAGGAAACAGAGTAATAATAAAGGACCAGGCATATCATTCAAAGGTGTGTTCCTGGCTATCTGCTCAGTCCTGCTAGTCCACTTCTAAAAATAGCTCTATCTCCTGGAGCCAAAGCATTCAAACCATGAGTTCATGGCTGACATTCTTATGCAAATAAATGACCATCATGATGCTCGTTCTCCATGGATCTTGTTTGCAAAATTCCTTTTGCATTGATTATCATTGTGAATTGACTTTGTTGACATGACCCAGGAAAATGTTTATTTTTCTTTTACTATTATTTTTATTTCTCTTTGTACTAGTGTTTTTATCTTTTCTGTTCTGCATACAGAAACATATTGAATACCTTCTGCAATTCTGGCTTGGTTGTAATGAATTACAGTAGTTAATGTTCCTTTTGTCTGACTCATAAGCATTTATTTTTTTTTATTTTTTTTTATTTTTTTTATTTTTATTGATGGTTTGTGCATTTCATACATCATTTTCCAATTCAGATCAGGTATATTTCCCTTTCCCTTCCCCCCCCACCCCCATCCCATCCCAGATCATGCATTCTGCCATAACAAAAAACTGTCAGTTTTTTTTTTTCATTTTTTAGCTATAAGTGATAATCCATGAGTAAAAGCATCCTTCGTGCAAAACCAATCTACAGACTGTTGTGCCCAAACCCCCACAGTCCCACCATTCAGTGGGGGGTGACAGGTTGTTTGTTCAATCAAGTTGATCAAATAAGTGCCCAGACTACATCGCTGTAGTTTCACCGTTCACCCCAATCGCAGCCTTTACATTCTACCACACCCCTCTTCTGCAGATTGTTCCCTAGGCTTAGAAAAGGGGCACAGGTGGATGAGAAGTAAAACAGTCCACTCTCTCTGGAGCTGTTGATTTGGACTCTGGTCAATTCTGGCTGTTTCCTTTCATGGGCTGACATTTTGTCCAGGAGTAACCTTTCGATCCTACTAATGAAGCACAAGCAATTAGATATATAGGTATTTAAGCAGCACTAATAGTTATGGTAGGTTACTTTGGCATAGACACATATTATTAAATATTTTACTAATTATGATCTTTGAAAACTTCATAGCATATATGATGCATTTTGATTACTGTCATAGTCAACCTTTCTTATATTCCTTCCACCCATGTTAAAAATTCACGCATTTCCCCCTCCCACACATATGCATCCCTTTTTGCCCTATGATCCAGTAAGCTCAACCAGGCCTAATTCAGGACCATGAGATAGGAACTATCTATTAGAGCTGATTGGGCTTATCTGTGCATAGATGTTGTCTGCTTTTCCTGAATTAGCAGCCCAGAATTCAGCTATGAGGTGTAGAGCCACACGGACCTCATTCCAATCTAACACTGATTATTGACAGGCACAATCCCTTGCAAGCCCATTGATGGCAGTAACAGCTGAATGACGTCATGATTGCACTGGCTGTTTCACACCCAGAAGATGACTTTCAGTTTTTTGTTACATTCTTTCTGTTCTACATAGGGCATAGCCTAAGAAAAGATGTCCTCCATCTTGTGCATCTCGTAGGACTGTGATTTCTTTTTGTTTCTGCTATGTGGGGTTTAAGACAGGGTCTTCCTGTAGATCCAGCTTCCCTGAAAGTGCATATGTAGACCAGGTTATCCTCAATCTCAGATATTAGCCTGCCTCTGCCTCCCAAGTGCCTTGACTAAAGGTCAAGTACAGGGTTATTCATCCTGTATTTTCCCTTTAGGTATTTATTTATTTATTTATTTATTTATTTATTTATTTATTTATTTTGGATGAGTGTGTGTATTGCCTGCATGCTATAAGTACAACTATGTCATGCAATGCCTGCAGAGGAGGGAGGAGGGTGTTGGATCACTGGAAACTGAAGTAAAAATGGTTTTTATTTGCCATGTGGGAGTCAAACTTGGGTCCTCTCCAAAAACAGCTAGTGCTCCTAACCCTGACCCATCTCTCCAGGTGTGTATTTCCTTTAAAGAGACGCTCAGATGAGGGGAATTCACTGCCTCCCCTGTTGTGTTGCTCCTAGTGTTAAAGTTCTCTCTTTTTCTAAAAATTTGAAGTTTTGGGGTGTCACTAAGTTTCTACCACTGATTCTTATGTACTCAAGAGCTTCCTCATATTGTATCAGGTCTCCTTGGTGCTAGGAACTCCTGCTTTGTTTCCTGTACTGTCTCAGAAATGTGCTCACCATCTCTAATCCAAAATCACCCCTTTCTAAGTTGGTCCTGTAAAATAGCATAATTAACAGTTTTCTTAAAAAATTTGCACTTACTGGTATTTTGAAAACATATATATTCATATACATATATATAAAGCTTCTCAAAAATTACTTTAGGTGTTCATGAAAAAACTAACTTATGTCAGTATTTCCTACTCAAATTAATATTAAGTAAATAAACAATGGGAGTGTGGTATTTTGGAAGCCAATACATTAATTAAAAATTAATTTAAATAATTTTTATCTCATTTTTCTCTACCAATGACATAAATGTTTTTTTTCATATTTTAATTAAAGTCAATAATGAGAACTTAATATTTAAGTAAATTACAATTGTTTTCAACATAATTAAATTCTGCACTACATCTAATAAAATTACTTTCATGCTTCACTTTATAAGCTACTTTTTCTCAGACCACTGAATATAGCCATTTTGTAATAGAAATTATATTTGTAAATGACTCAATATTATTAACCTAAAAACTATTTGCCCAATTGGATTAATAATACCTACATAAAAATTTCTGTTTTAAGAGACTATATTATCTATTTTCTGTTGTGACAACAGCTGTTCAAAGCAACTTAAGGAAGAATGTTACTTTCTCCTTCCATTTGAGAAAGTCAGTCCATCATGGTGGGAAGAAATGGCAGCAGGTGAGGTGGGAAAGAATGGCACTAAGATTGTGACGATGCTCTTGGTCACACTACTTTTTCATTCAGGAAGCAGAGAGTGGCCAATGTCCATGGTCAGCTAGCTTCTTTATTTTTATGCAATCTGGGACTCCAGCCAATTGCATTGTGTCTCTAACATTTAGGATGGGTTTACCCACCTCATTTACTATCGTAACTCCCTCCTAGACATGCCCAAGTACATGATTCCAAGTTGATTCCAGATACTGTCAAGTTGAAAATCAATATAAACCATTACAAAGCTGCTATCCCTTGTCCCATCCTAATATCATCCTGGTCATCATATAATGCTAAATGTTCTTGGTACAACTTCAAAATTTCCTTAGTTTTTTAACAGTTCTCATTTTTTAAAATGTAAGTAAATATTTTCTTCTGAGCCTAAGTATCTTTTTATTGTGAGCTCTTTACAATCAAAAATGAGCTACTTACTTCCATCATGCAATGGCACAAAATGAACATTATCATTCCACAAGGAAGAGCTGAGAGGAAGAGAGGGAAGATCAGACCATGCTAAAAACAAAACGCTGCAAGGCAAATACCAAACATACAGCTCCTCTTTGGGCCTTCAGGATTTTGATTTAATCACCTTGGTTGGAAAACACTCCACCTTTCCAGCTCTGCCACCTGTAGCACACACAGCCCCTACTTTGAGTGACTGTATCCTAGAATTACAGCTTTCCTCAACAGATGTCCATTGTCCTTGAATCACCAACATCTTGAGGTTTCCATTTCAACTCTAGGCTTCATCTTTCCATCTTCTTTTAAAGGCATCCTGGGCCTCTTTGAAAACCCTGCTTCACACTGCCTGACCCCAGAAACTCTTTGAAGCCATAGAATAACTTTACATGATACAGTGGATTGTACATCTCCCATTTGTGCTGTTGTGGTTTGAAAGGTAGCCCCATGGGCTCAAATATCTGAATAGTTTGGCACTATTTGGGAAAGGACGTGGAAACTTTAAGAGGCACAACCTTGTTGGAGGAAGCATGTAAAGATGTGTGAGCTCAGCCTTGCTCTAGCTTCCTTCTTCTTTCCCCATGATGGATTCATAATGCTCTGGAACTGAAATCCTATAATCCTTCCTTCTATAAATTGCTTGATCATGATGTTTTATCATAGGAAGAGAAAATTAATTAATACACCTGCAAAACCACTCCCACAAAGATGTAGACATCTCCCCTTGGAGTACAAGTGCAGCTATATGTACTGACACTGGGGAAACACTTCTTAGCCACTTTATCTTGAGCAAGAAATCTCTCACAGGGTTCTATATTGAGGTTCTGCACTTTCAAATGAATTTACTTTTTCAGAAGCTGGAACCTTCAGTGGTTGGTCTCTTGTTTTCATGGCACATTTCCTCTTGTGTTATTGAAGAAGGTGGTGTTTCTTATAGTGGCACCAATTGTTAAATATTATAGATTCTTCCTCATCTACACTCTCCTTATGAAAACCTTGATATTTATTCACATACTTTTCCTCACCAAACTTCATTTTTCATATATTTTTGCTTTACTTCTCGCTGTCATTAACTGTAAGAAAGAGCAGTGAAAAGTAGTCTTGTTATAAGGTGGATTCCACATTGTCTTGAAATTTCCTCCAGCAAATTAGTCCATTTCTTTTTGCTTTTAACCTCATGCAAGTTCTCAGGAAATAGGCAGAATGTACCCCAGTTATTTTCTTAAACATAAATGGTGTTTCTGGGAGAAACATGCCTACATTGCACCCCACCTCCAGATCATACAATCCTAAAGGCAAAATTCAAAGACTCTTCCAAAGCCACACTTTGGAAGAGTTGAGTTTCACTGAACTTGCTCACAGAGCAAATGGGTGAAGACGTTAGGAAAAGGCAGCCATCCCCCTCCTCTCATGTTCATTCCACGGTGTTAATGGGAACACTGTGTCCTCCACACAAGGGCATTATGTGCTTATATGCCCTTAATCCATTCTTCCCCTTCTACAGTCAAGGCTGGCTGGCTGGTTGGAGGGGTTGCTGGATCCCTTGCTCCTCCTTTCCCTCAGAAAGACAAGTTTATAGGACATTTCAAGAGACTCCCCCATGCATAGTCCCCTGGGACTTAGTTGACCTCTGAGGGCAAGGAACAAGGTTATCCCTTAAAATCCTAGGCCAAATTGGTATGGGAATTATGTATGGTCCTTAAGCATCCAGGAAGGCTGTTACAGCAGCCTGATACTTTTAACTACTATGTAATATTTTGGAAAAGGCTTGGACAAAGGCTCAAGCAGCCCCACACAAGAAATACTAAGAAGCACGCCCATAAGATAAATACAGTGGTTGGACGCAATGTTATGATAAACCAGTCTCCCTGTGCAGGGAGATCTTGGAAATCCACTAATGGGACTTCAGCCAGTGTCCAGTCTATAAAGGGGAAAGTCTGCTCATGCTTCGAAAAGGGAAGCCTGGTCTAGCAAGACTTAACTTTATCCTCAAGAGGATGGAACTCATAATTAAAAAGCCAAAATGAAGCCAGGGACCCCCCCCCCCCCAAAAAAAAAAAAAAAAAAAAAAAAACAAAACAAAAAAAAAAAAACCCTTTAGGACCAGATCCTCAACTGACCTTGAGAAAACAAAAACTTTGGTTAATCCTAGCTAACTGTGTGGCCTTAGACATCCCGAAGGAAAGCATAACCAGAAATAAATAAATAGTAAGTCCTGAGAAATTGTACTTCAGGTATAAAACTTAGTACCTTAGTAATAAAACAAGAAGTAAAACAACACAAAACAAAACAAAACAACAACAAACAAACAAACAAACAAAAAAGAGCACAGTTGTTTTGCCTGTCTTACTGGCAAGTGCAGGTACCCTGTGGCTGCCACTGTTTTTGTCATCCTTCAAAGATGTGAGACACAGCTTTTCAACCTTCCAATATAATGACTACAGTAAATGAAAACATTTACAAAATCTAATAAAATCATATATTAAATTTTATAAACATTAAACTAAGAAATATGTACAATGTGTAAAGAACAAGGTAAGGTATATTAGCAAATATATTTTTGAACTCAGAATTTAACTTGAAATGACTTATACATCTAAGTAATGTTAAATTGGAAAGTCAATAGTGGTTTCTCAGAGAAAGAAACATAGAAATGCAGGCCAGAGTAAAATATTGGCATATGCTTATTTCACTACAAAGTAGATGTGCTCTGGCCATTTGTAGCAGGAACACTTAGTACAATTGATTGTTTCAACTTAGTTTTCCACACCTTGAGATAGTCCAAACTAAATACCTTTGCTCTGAGTGTGTGCTCACTGTGTGTTTGTTATTAATAAAGTTAACTCAAAATATCTGTTTAAAGTAGGATCAGTATAACAAAAGCCTGAATATAACTTTCAGGAAAAGTAGGGGCTAGCTAAGTTAACATTAACTGACTCCAAACAGCCTTGATCTGACATTACAGATGAAGAAAATAAAGGCTTAAATACAGATAAAAGCTTGATAATTCTAAATATTTAATGGCCACAAACCTTTATATATTCTGTTGAATGAATGAAGAGTTAGATCCTATGTAATGGTATTCACTTTCCATCATTCAGATAAAGATAGTAGGAGTGAACAGATATTGTTCAGTGAGAGATAAACTGACTATCATGTACCAAGTCTTGAGCTCAACCTCAGGACTTAGAAAACAAAAATAATAACCCTTGTGCAAGCCTCTCTCTCTCCCCTGCACCTTCACTCCTCTCTCTCTCTCTCTCTCTCTCTCTCTCTCTCTCTCTCTCTCTCTGCCTTTCACACCCTCTTCCACTTTCACTCTGCATGCTCTTACTCTTCCTTAAGGAAGAAAAAAAAAATAACCCTTAAGAAACTAGCTATCACATGGGGAGTGGGTTAAGTCAGAAACCCATTATTAAAATGGAAGTGCAGGGGCTGGAGAGATAGCCTAGCGCTTAAGAGCACCGACTCCTCTTGAAGAGGACCGGGGTTGGATCCCCAGCACCCACATGGTGGCTAAGAACAGTCTGTAACTCCAATTCCAGGATAACTTCAGTTCCAGGGGAATCTGAGACCCTCTTCTGACCTCCGCAGCATTGCATGACACGGGTGCACCAACCTACACGCAGACAGTACATTCATACACATACAAAAAAATAAACAAAATTAAAAAAAAATGGAAGTGCAATACTTTGTACCAAATTTAACTCATTTCGCTTACTTTTGATTTCCAGACTATTGTGTTAGAATATTTTTCACCAGCAGATTCAACTGGTATTTGATTACAGGTATGTGCCACAATGTTTATCAGTAAGGAAATAAAAATATTGCATTTTTAGTGTAACAAATGAGTGGAGTTTAAGAATTTATGTTATTCTGTATTTCCACTAGAAAATATTATATTTTACCTCTTCTTTTTCTTGTTTTTGGGCTAGGGTTGTAGCAAGTGAAACAGTAAAATATATTTGTGTGACATCAGGAAACAGTTTAGGCATGCTATATACACGTCTATAAGAGATAAGAGGTTTATATTACTTTTGAAGCCAAACTTGAGGATTGAATTCTGTATCTGAGGAATACAACTGGTTAATCTTAGAGTAATTAAGTATAAAGTGTAGGATTCACTCAGGGACTCAAAATATCTTTACAATATGCAGAAATTTTCAACCTTCACAGAAATAAATTAAAACACCATTATATCCAATAAACCCCATAGATATTATGAAATGCAAAGAGAATGCCTGGATGAGTCTTGTGGGTATATACCCAGGAATGGTATGACCAGGTCAGGATTTGCCAGTAAATGGACAGAAATTGAAGCTATTGTGCTAAGTGCAATAACACAGTCCCAGAAAATCAAACTACATATGGTGTCCCTCATTTGTGGATCCTAGCAACAAATCCTTATCTGTAAAGCAAAGTGAGTGTTTTTTTTTTTCATTTTCTTTCTTTTTTAGCACATGTAATATCTGATGTTATTACAAAAAAGTACATTAAGCCAGGCGTGGTGGCCCACTCTTTTGATTCCAGCACTTGGGAGGCAGAGGCAGGTGTATCTTTGTGAGTTCAAGACCAGCCTGGCCTACAGAGTGAGTTCCAGGACATCTGGGGCTGCAGGGAGACCCTGTCTCAAAAACACCAGAAAAAAAAGTACATTAAAATATATCACCTCGCTTTGTAATGTAGAAATGTTAAGTAATATTTCTTTTTACCTGCTACTGTTAAAATGTGAATCCCTGACTTGAGCGCACACAGCTTAGATGGAGGGATTCCTGAGACTACCTGAATCACAGGTAGGGGCCAGGTGCTTCAGCCACGTGGATTGTTGGATAATTGATTCATTGACTCTTCTGGCTGTGGGGGCAGAATCAACCTGATAACTGGTTATAAAAGATAGGCCTGTTGCAACTGTGAGACTTGAGAGCTTAGATGGGGGATTCTTAGGATCATCTGAAGCACAGAGTATGGGGTACAGGCTAAGGGGCTAAGTGAGGCATACCCCCCCCAAAAAATGGAATTGCTGAGGGAGTGTCCAAACGTGACCACAATAGTGATTCCGGACACAGGGAAAGGCAATAAATGAAAGAGCAAACCTGAGACCACTCTAGCCCCTCATCACCAAGCCCTAGATACAACCTAGAAAAACTGGCTGGCAGGAAGCAGAGTGAGCACAGTGCTCAGCAGGGCAATGAATGGGTTGTTATCTACCCGGTATTTGGAGAACCTTCAGAACAGAAAGGGAAGAGTGAGTTAGACTTCTAATATATAACCAAAATTGAAAGCCTGAAACCTAGACAAGTCAACACTCCATGAACAAGGAGAAAAAAGAAATGTAGGCATCTGAAGGAGGCAAGCAAAGCAAGCCTTCAACACAGTGAAGAAACATTTGAGATTCATATCAGAATACAAACAAAAAGAAACCCACATTCCAAAAGCACAACAAATGAACAACATGGGAAAAGTACAGAATAATTTCACATCGAACTCTACCAACACTATAGGAGATTCCTACAAAGAGAACTCCCTAGAGGTAACCCAGGACACAGATCTTAGAGGAACAATTGCAGACATATTCAAAGAAATCAAAGAATATAAAGAACAAGTCAGAGAACTAAGGAGAGAGAATGAAAAACTCAAGAAGGATCTAGAAGGAGAGAATGACAAACGCCAGCAAAAGCTAGAGGGAGGGAGAGAATGACAAACTCCAGAAAGAAGTAGAAACACTGAAGAGATCCCATGCTGTAATAAAAAAGGAAAGCAACCAGCGAAGCAAGGAGCTACAGGAAGAGATTAAGAAGCTCCAAAAGGAAGTGGAAATACTAAAGAATCACAGGATGAAATGGAAAAGGAAATTGAGCACTCATCCAATCAAGAGGAAAGGAAGGGAAAAAGCCTCAGAAATAGAATGGAGGAAGCAGAAAAAGAATATCAGTCCTGGAAGATAACACAGAACAACTAAAAAGCCCAAGTAAAGATTATGAAAAATTTAAAAATACACAAAAGTGGAACAACCAGGAATTGTGAAATGATCAAATCTCTGCATCATAGGGATAGAGGAAGGAGAAGAATCTCAATAGAATGGTACTGATCAAATCTTCAACAGAATAATACATGAAAATTTCCCCAAACTAAAAAAAAACAAAAACAAAACAAAAAACATACAAATGCAAAAAGCACATAGAACTCCAAACAGACAAGATCAGAAAAGAAACTCCCCAGGGCATATCATAGTTAAAATGCTAGATGCCCAAAACGAAGACAAAAAATTCTGAGAGCCACAAGAGAAAAACAAGTTACATATAAGGAGAAACCAATCAGAATTACAACTGACTTTTCACTGCAAACTATGAAAGCAAGAAGAACGTAAGCAAAGCATTTCCAGTGTTAAAAGACTATAGATTCCAACCCAGGTTACTATAACCAGCAAAAATATCAGTTATAGATGAAGGAGAGAGAAAAGTCTTCCATGGCATCAACAAGATGATAGAATACATGTCCAGAAAACCAACCCTTCAGAGAATACTTGAAGCAATGCCAGGGACAGAAGAGGGTAGCAGCTATCCCTAGGCAACTAGAAAGAGAAATTAATAAAAAGCATAACTGCAGAAGTAGAAACCTAGACCAAAAAATGCAAATGGATAATAAGGTGAAAGGAAGCAACACAAATCTTTCAATTATAACCTTAAATATTAATGGATTAAACCCCCAATCAAAAGACTGAGATAATTGAATAGGAAACAGAACCCATCTATATGCTGTCTACAAGAAACCCATCTCAATCTCAAGGATAGGTACCAACTTAAGGTGAAAGGATAGAAAAATTATATTCCAAGCAATTGGCACCAAAAAGACAGCAAGAGTTGCTATTTTAATATCAAACAAAATAGACTTCAAAGTGAAAGAAATAAGAACAGACAAAGATAACCATTACATCTTTATCAAAGGAAAAATTGACCATGAAGATTTCACAATCATGAATATATATGCACCAAACTCTGGTGCACCAAAGTCTATAAAGACAATTCTCCAGGACCTCCAGGCATAGATTAACCCCAGCACATGCACAGTAGGGGACTTTAATATCCCACTGAGCACTTTGGACAGGTCAACCAGGAAAAGAATAAACAGAGAGACATCTGAACTAAATGATACCATACACCAAATAGACCTCACAGATATCTACTGAATATTCCTCCCAAATACAAGAAAATACACTTTCTACTCAGCACCCCAGGGAACATTCTCCAAAATCAACCACATACTGGGACACAGAACAAAACCTCCACAAATACAAATGATTGAATTAATCTCATGCAGTCTATCAGACGACAGTGCAATAAAGCTCAATATCAACAACAGGATAAGCCCTACTATCTGCAAGAACACATGGAGACTAAACATCACACTCCTGAACAATGAATGGGTCAAGGAAGAAATAAAGAAAGAAATAAAAGCATTCCTGGATCTAAATGACAATGACAATACAACAGAACAAAACATATGGGATATTTTAAAAGCAGTCCTAAGAGGGAAATATATAGCCCTGGGTGCCTACATTAAAAACACAGAAAGAGCACAAATAAATGATCTAACTCTTCAGCTAAAAACACTTGAGAGACAACAACAATGAACCCTAAACCCAACAGAAAGGAAGAAATAACAAAAATGAGAGTAGAAATCAATGAAATAGAAACAAAGAAAACAATGCAAAAATCAATGAATCCAAAAGTTAGTTGTTTGAAAGAATAAACAAGATAGACAGACCTCTAGCCCAGTTAACCAACAGAAAGAAAGAGCAACTCCAAATCAATAGAATTTGTGATGAAAGTGGAAATATCACAACAGACAACAAAAAGATCCAAACAATCATATGGGAATACTTCAAAAACCTATACTCTACTAAATTTGAAAACCTAGGAGAAATGGACAAATATCTGAAATCCTGGGAATCACCAAAGCTTAAACAAGACAATGTTGACAGCTTAAACAGACCCATAATATATAAATTGGAAATGTAATAAGAAACCTCCCAACAAAAAAAGCCCAGGCTCAGATGGTTTCACAACAGAATTCTATAAAACATTTCAAAAGACTTACAACCATTATTACTCAAACTGTTCAGAATAATACAAGCAAAGAGAAATCTCCCAAATTCCTTCTATGAAGCCAGCATCACTCTAACACCAAATCCAGGCAAAGTTATAACCAAAAAAGAGAACTATAGACCCATCTGATTAATGAACACAGATGCAAAAACTCTCAATAAAATACTTGCAAATCACACACAGACCCACATCAAAAGGATCGCCCATCATGACCAAGTTCGATTCATACCAGATATGCAGGGATGGTTCAACATAGGAAAATCAATAAATATCATAAAACACATAAATGGACTGAAAGATAAAAAAACACGAGATCATCTCAACTGACACAGAAAAAACTCTTTGACAAAATCCAGCATCAGGTCAGCCACAGCCAGCAACCCAAAGAAGCAGTACACACTCCTGAGCAATTATGTCCCCTCATCTGGACAACCTGAGCTCTGCTCACACTGGCTTGTCAATGAAGCATCTGCCTGGCCCACAGCTGAAGGCAAGGCTCCACCACCTCATTTGAAAATCAATGCATAGTGTCCATGTTCCATTAAATTCAGAATTATTCAGACAAAGAAATCTTCCACCTGGATGTGAATTCCCAAGGCAGCTGTACTCTGCCAAATGTCAACCTTGAAAGCCACAGCATAGAGGAATTGGTAGAAGCCTGAATCCGCACTCCCTCAGTGCCATCTGCACAGAACCAGCAGCTCACCTCTGCCTGGTCGACATTGCTGAGGTCGAGAAATCCATGTAGTTCATTGGCTCTAGCTCAAGAAAAAAAATAAAAAAAAAAAAAAAGAACATATAGATTCTGGAAGACATCTACAATGTAGAGTTGCATTCCCCTGCCAGCTGCAGTTGCTGCTTTAACCACGCCTCCTCCTAACTTGCAGCCACTTACTTGTGCCCTGTGCTAGTTTCTGACATGCTGCTAGGTTCTCCAGTGCCTGCGCTAGGTTCTCCAGTCTGACATGCTGAAGGCTTAGTGGATTGCTGAACCATCATTCTGGACAGAATCCTGAGGAGAAAGTGGTATGTAACCCTGGATAAGCATCTAGCAGTATCTCTCCTCACAGAGGAGAAAGGTAAGCTCTTGAAGTGCTGTAACAAAGATGAATTTGAACATCACTATAGCACTTTTTAGAAACTAGCTGAAGCTGGATCTACACTTATGAGCAGGTAATTCCAATTAATTCCCTCCCATCGCCTACCCACCTCTAGCACTGGGATTGAACCTAGAGAGACATACATGCTCTCCCACTGCCTCTTTTTATTTATTTTTGAGGCAGAGTCTCCCTAGCTTGCCCAAGCTAGCCTGGAGCTTACTATAGTTAAGTGCAGTAGCAGATTCTTAATCTTCCATCTTCGAGGTGCTGAATGCTGCTATTTTCACTATTTTTAAAATATTTTATTGAAGTTTTGTGCATTTCATTCATTTCTCAATCCAATTTAGACTCACTACCCCTTCCTTGCCCTTAACCTCACCCTAGCTCATACATTGTGCCATTCCTGTCTTGCATCTTTTTCTCAGTCTTTTTAAAGATTTTATATGCAGAGGTTTACTGTTTGGGGCAGAAGCTTACTGTTTCAGTTATTTCTTTGTCCCAGTCCTTTTGTGTGGTGTCGCAGCCAAAATTTGTGGCAGGGCCCACTTAATCCTAGATGACTCATGTGGAAAATACGAGCAGGAAAGCACACCACGTGTACACAGGTTGAGGTCCAAATGCAGAGAGATATTTTATTCCAGCATGTCTACTTAGATATCCATCATGACTCAATCCTCATCACTACACTCCACCCCATGGGTGTGGCCAAGGAGGTACCATTGGTTTAGGAATGCAACCCATCTTAACTAAGTTTTCCCACATCTCACCCTTTTAATTTTATTTTTTTAATTTTTCTGAGAGGTAGGGGAGCCCATGGGTGAGGCTAACAACCCAAAGGAACCTGAGTTTTGAATAGTCAGCTGCTCAAGCCTGTTTTGAATGCTAGGCAGTAGGTGACAGGTCAGACCTGAAACTTTATTTTCACACTAAGGCCAATTAATATCCAAAAATCCCAACCATGAAGTAAGCTGATTGTCAAGCATGAGAAATGAATGTAAGTAACATTCATGTAAAACCAATTAGCAAGTATCTATGTTCATATTTTGAACAACCCAAGGTTCCCATAGGCCAGTTGGAGAAGCTTGTATGCACAAGCATGTTGACCAAATAAGAGCCCAGTCTATATTGCTGTAGTCTCACGATTCACCCCAATCTCTCCACAGCCCTTACATTCTACCACGCCTCCTCTTCCGCAATTTGTTCCCTAGGCTTTTGGAAAGGGGCACAAGTGGGTGAGAAGCAAAGCAGTCTATTTTCTCTGGAGATGGAGGAGAACAGCAGCAGAGGGTGCACTGGGCCATCGCCACATTCTGGAGAGTTCAGAACAGTCTGAGTCCAGGCGGGTCTTCGTGGATTTATAACCCGTGAGGGCCTACGGCTTCTGTAGGAACCCGACTCCCAATGGGAGTGAGAACAGTGTCACATCATTAGTGTCCAGGCAGAATGGCCTGACAAGGTTAGGTTGGAGAAGTGAAACTCTAGTAGATGGGAACTCTCATCTCTGGCTTCCCCATCCCAGACCTTGTCCAGGACCTAAGAGTGCCCTGAAACCTGTTCTCAGGACCTAGCGCTGTGTGTCATGTTGTCTCCAGAGTCCTGCCCAGAGACTGTCTCCAATCCAGGAGAGACCTAGAAACTGGACTCTTTTGGTCCTTTCCTCCTTTCCTCTTCCTGCCACCCATTCTCCTTCCTCCTCGTGCTTGTCCTCCTCCTCGTCCTCCTTGTCCTCCTTGTCCTCCTCCTCGTCCTCCTCGTCCTCCTCCTCCCGTTTCTTTTCCCCCACCCCTTTCTGCTCCCATCCTCCCTCTTCCTAGTACCCCCCTCCTCCACTCCTCCCTCTCCTCCTTCCTCTGCCCCTCCCTCCTGTCTTCCCCTCTTCCTATATTCAGAACCTGGGCTGTTCTGGAAGAAATCCCCCCCGCCCAGGGATCAGCAGGGAGCACGCAGTGCAGAGATGGGTGTTCTCTTTAAAGCAGGAGGACTGGGCGGCCAGCAGCTCAGAGACCTCCACAGAGCCCAGTGTTTCACCTGCAGGGGCAGCTCACATTCCAAGCCCTGATTGGTCAGGAATCTCATCAGTAGAGTTTGTTCTCTTCAAACAGGATCCTGTCTGAACAGCCCTGAGCTCAGACTATGGAGCTCTTCAGTGTTCTTTCCGGAGGATGCACCTGGACTGTGGTCCTGTGCTTGTGTGTTAATGATCTTCATTGCAGCTCAGTGTGGATCCAGAGATGGCCTCAGTACAGGAGACCCCTTCTCCACTGGAAAGTGAGCGTTATCCTGTATGCACACACTTCTGTGTAAAGGTTAATTAATAAATCAGACATATTAAAGATGGATAGTGACTAATTATAAAGCATAATAATGAGGGCAATATAGTCCAATAAAAGTTATGTAAGTAATCCTCCTCCCCGCTCCTCTTTCCTGAACTCACACTGTGATGGTGAGAGATAAAGATGAGCTGATGGAGATGAATGGTGCAGACATGTGGGATAGTGTTTCTGATAACCAGGTTGGCTCTAAGTACCTCAGGCCTGGGCAGTGTATGCCATGTGAACAGACTGTCAGGTGGACAGACTGGTCGACAGAGCTTTCATCCCACTGTTCTTTATGTGGAAAATATAAATTTATGACTTTCTTATTTCCAAGAATTTAGCTGTGATGTCTTCAAATCTCAGCTTCAATGGAACTAGAAAGGGAAAGCAGCAAATGTGGGGCCGAGCGCACACACAGAGACACTCAGGGCAGCAGAACTTGTCATTGTTTCCAACAACAAACCTGAAAACCATCCCTGACTCCAGTTTAGTAGTGTCACAGCAGCCCTGCTGCCCCACCAGACCTCAGGCTCTGCTGTGTCCATGAAGGAGTCACAGGAAAAGCTCTGCATTTGTTCCTGGGACCATCACAGTGTTACTATGTGTCCTGACTCACATCAGGAGGCAGCTGGCTTCTAGGCAGCTGCAAAGAAAGTGTTGATGTGAAATGCAGAGGACCCACACTAGTCTGTGAATGTGATTATTAAAATATGCAAATCAGGGGCTGGAGAGATGGCTCTGAGGTTGAGAGCTCTTGTTGTTCTTTCAGGGGACCTGAGTTCAGTTCCTCACACCCACATCTGGTGGCTCATAGTTTCTTGTAACTCTAGCTCCAGGAGATCCAACACCATCTTCTGGCAACTGCAGGCATCTGAACACTCATGATTATACCCATACAGAGACACATACATACATACACAATTTTTAAAGGTTTAAAATACTCTACTGGAATCTGATAATTGTGCTCTGCTAGAATCCTTCACTTCTCTTCTGTTGTCTCCTCCTACTTCCCCAGTGCTCTGTCTTATAATTAGAGCAAAGGAAAGAGTGTCGTCATTCATTCTCTCTGGAAGCTGTGGGAGTTATCCACCGCTATGTAACAAACCAGCAAGCTCAGCAGCTGGACACACCATCCATTCATCACCTCCCACAGTGTGACATCAACACTCCATGAGAGCTTTCCTGAGTGCTTCTGGCTAAGGGCCTCTCCCTGGCCACATCCAGATGTCCCCAGGGTTCTATCTTCTCAGGGCCTGGCTGGAGCTTGGGTCCCAGGGAACATAACTCCCTCATATGGTAGTAGGAAAGGCTCAGGTCCTTGATGCCTGGTCCCAGGAGGCCTCTGTTCCTACTGACCTGGACTCTCCCCAGACTTCCTTGAACACAGCAGCTGCCTTCCCCAGAGCCAGCAATAGGACCAAGAAGCAGGATGGAAGCCGCAGTGCTCCCGGTCCCACCCCAGCTCACAGCCTATCCTGAAAGCCTCCCAGATCCCTCAGGGGAGGGTAGTGAGCAGGTGCAGCTCACTGCAGAGCAGGGAATGAAGTGAGCTCTGCAAGGGAGCAGCAGGAGGAAGCTGGAGACAGTGAGAACCCACAGTAGACTGAGCACTGCTGAGGTCTGTCAGTCAGATGTGTTCATCTAATCATCTTTCTTTAAAGCCTTAATTGTCTTTCTTGTAGAGAAAGGAAGAACACTTTGAGACAGAGTTAGGAGACAGAACCCAACCCCTGAGTCCTCCTGGAAACACCTTTTATAGTACAGATACCTTCATTGATTCAGCAATATTCAGAGCATCCTGTAAATAGATCAGACATACACAGACAGCACATGAGTTCAGACTCAACAATTACTTCAGGGTGATAGTTGTGTTTTCTTAATCTAGGAAATTTTAAAATTTAAGAATGCTAAAGTGGCACTGGGGACACAGAGGCATGTGGATCTTTGTGAGTTCCAGACCAGCCTGGTCTACATTTTCAGTTCCAGGACAGCCAGAGCTACATACTAAGAACTGGTCTCAAAAAAAATAATGTAAATTAAAAAAAAATGCCACTATTAATGTAGCTGCCAAAGGAGGATGGTTGTGGAGATCTTGGCACATCCATGTTTATCACTGCTCCATTCACAGTTAAAGGAAATGCAACCAGCCTAGGTGTTGAGAAACAGGAGGATGGGTGTGAAAATGCAGTTCATACCAAATTTTATTCATCCATAAATAAGAATGGAATCACAAAAGATGCAAGAAAATGGATAGAACAGGAAACGCTATATTAAGTGTCATGAAGGTTGCCTTACAGGACAGAGTCTGAGTAGTCCAGCAATGGCTGTGCCACCCTGGGGTGGATGAGAATCTGGTAGTTGCTCAGGCCACAGAGCTGGATGGCTCAGCATTCCCAATCTGGCACTGAAGGCCTGGAGGATTCCTTGAGATCTGCTAGTCTTCAGTTAATGTTGAAATCTGAAGAAGTTGGATTTACTCTCAGTGGAGGAATATCACAGCAACAAGATGAACTTGCCAGTGAGAGAGAAGGCAAGCAGGGAAGGAGACTGGGAACTTCTGTCATGATCTTTTACATGGGCTGCCTCCAGCAGGTAACACCAACATTTAGGGCAGGTCTTCTGGCTTCATTCCCATTAAGGAAGTCTCTTCAGTTCATTGCAGATCCAGATAAGTTGGCAACCAAGATTAGCCATCACATGCACACTCTGTCCTGTGAACATGGACAAGGTTGAGCATATGAGGGTCTGCAGCCTCGCCTGCAAGTGACCAGCTGAAACACTAACCTGGTCACATTGAATTTCCCCGGGAGGGAGGGAACACGATCCCCAAATCCATGGTGTTTGTTTCCTGTCACATTCTCTGACAGTTCAACCCTCACATGTATTCTTCCTGCCCTCACCCCAGAGCCAGTCCTTCTGTAGCTCTGCTACAGAAAATTTTAGAAATATCAAATGGTAAAGTCTCATAAATTTTCATTCTTAATTCAATATGAGACAATTCCAAGGTATGAGTAACTAGAAACTTAAAGCCTTGAAGTTTTACTTGTCCATCCATTCTTGTTAAATATCACAGAATCTAAAATCTAAAAATCTAATTCTAAAAATGATTTTAAGTATAATTCCATTTAGCTCATGCCTTAAGACACATCAGAAATTTCATACTGAGCAGGTGTCTCACAGAATTATGTTGTTAAAATTTTATTCACTGTCAAAACTTCATAGTGTGTATTAGCAACACAGATATCTAAGATATGTCAAAAATTCACAGAGTTATAACATGTGAATGTTTGAAATTGTCTGGCATATGGGGGCTGGAGAGATGGCCTAGCGGTTAAGAGCACTGACCGCTCTTACAGAGGACCCGGGTTCGATCCCCAGCACCCACATGGCGGCTGAGAACCATCTGAAACTCCAATTCCAGGAGAACTCCAGCTCCAGGGGAATCCGAGACCCTCTTCTGACCTCCGCGGCATTGCACGACATGGGTGCACAAACTTGCATGCAGACAGTACATTGATACACATACAGAAATAAAAAAAAATAAAAAAAATAAAAAGAAAACGTCTGGCATATATATATATATTAGAAAATCCGAAAGGCCATGAATGAGAAGTATTTTTATTTAAGTATTAAATGCTAAAAAATATATTTCCAGACCTCATCTCCTTCTAGTAATACACAGTTCATTCAAAAAAAAAAAAAGATTTTACTATTATATTTGGCTTTGAATAGAGAACTTTCTTTTCACAATTCTTGTGTCTATTAGTTGATTAAAAGAGCAGTTATAGCAGTTCTATGAGAAATTACTACTATAACAGTTGGCTCACATTTATAACTACAGAATGACTTCATTACTATCATGTTTTTCTTTTTTTCTATAAAAAAGAGAGGTAGGAAGTTTTCTCATATTAAAACTTTGCAGTACCTAGAAGGTTAACATCGTTAAGATACATTATAACAGTTATTTTAAATAGAATACAGAGAGCTGCTTGATGTCTGCAACTCAGGCAGTTTTTTCTCCCTTTTAATGTTCAGATGAGTCAGCTTCTCTGATGGTCCATCCTGAACAACCCAAAGTCATACATTTTCAGGCATTTAGATTGGTGTTTTTACCTGTAGGAACATACAAATCTTTTCCCATTGTTAGTTTTAAAATTTCAAAATTGAAAATTTATCAAAAGATTTGGAATACAGAGTTTTCTATTTGTATCTTAGAGAGAGTATTCCACCACCTCCCTCTTTTTGTTTTTAAAAAATTTTATATTTTGACTTATAGATGTTTAAAAGGCAGTTGTATTACACATACTTATAGACAGGAACCAAGGTGTAAGTTTTCATTCAATTTACCCAAACTGTTTACCATTGACTTCATGCTATTAATTTGGGAAGTAAACTTAATTCCTTTAGTTAAATTATCCTGCAAGTAAAAGAAAATGTTACAAGGTGATACTGTACAGCACAGAAAAATATAGAGAACATTTGTGTATCTTAACCCCAAAGTTATTGTTGGAATTTCAATACAAATTATAAATAAAACAATTAATATTTTATATTCCCAATTAGTTTAAATGTATTACTATTTTTATTAATTTTTTCAACCATATTTAACTAATATAGACATTTTTACTAAGTGTTAACATATCCTATAATATATGGACAAAGCTTGGGCAAAGTTGAATACTTGCCAAATAAATTTTGACCAAATATACATTTTGTTCTTTATTTTTTATTTTTTGATTTATTATGTTTTTTATGTGTATGAGTGTACTATCTGCATGTAGATTGGTGCACCCATGTGGTGCAATGCCATAGAGGTCAGAAGAGTGCATCAGATTCCCCTGGAACTGGAGTTAAAGACAGTTCTTAGCCACCACATGGGGGCTAGGAATCAAACCCAGGTCCTCTGCAAGAGCAGTCAGTGCTCTTAACCACACTGAGCGATCTCTCCAGCTCCACACTTTGTTCTTTAAAACTATATGACTAGACTATAACTTCAGAGGAATCAAGTCCATTAACTTATATTGTTTATTTTGTGTTTCTGTATAAATTTCTACTGAAATACCTCCATATATAAATACACGCTATTTTTGAAAGTACCATTTTAAACTGCAAACCTTACAGAGTGGATTTTAATAACCATCTTCCTCCAAGCTCTTGGAGATGCCTTCTCCAGGCCTGGCATGTAACCCTGCTTTAAAGATTTTTCAATATCTAACTCTGAATAAAATTTTCTTTTACAGTTCTTACGCATATTAGTTAATTAAAGACTGGCTATATATGCCCCATGAGAAATTGTTATCATAGCAGTTGGCTATTTTGTAATTAAGGAAAAATTACATTACTATCATAATTTGTTTTCTTTTGTGGGAGCTTGTATTGCTACAAATAGGTACAGTGCAGTTCTGCTAAGGGAAGGGGAGCCCCATGCCTGCTTTGTGAACACTGTGGGGAACTGACCCCTCAGTACAAAGGTCAGTCTGGACATGCTTTTTCCAACTGCCTGAAGACTGCTGGCCCCTGGACAGGAATTTCCGGCTGATGGCTGATTGCCTATCTTTAGCCTATGCACAGTCACATTTCACTTTACCACACCAGTTATCTAGGTTGGTGGTCTAAAGGACTGCTATCCAACCTACTGTTCACTTGGATGAAATTCAGGCCTGCTTCAGCCTGTATGTATGCAGAAATAATGGTTGGGAATTCTCTGTAATGATGGTAATAAAGAATTCGCATTTTTTCTTTCTTTATTTCTTTTCTTTTTTTTTTCTTTCCAAAGTCCCAAAAATTTACTAACACTTTAATACTATGAAAATTTGTTTGTATCTTTGATTCAGATGTTGAAAGGGTGGAACCAGTAGGTGGCAATATAGATCCATTAAGATGTTGAAAACATTTTTATTGTTTTTAATAATAAACCCATAACCTTTGTTGAAATTGAATTATGTGTTGGTTGTTTAATATAACTCTGCATCTTGAGAAAGAAGGGCCAAGTTCCAACTCAGAGGCAGTTTTATTTTTTTTACTGATTTTATAGCTGTTAACATTAAAATATACTTAGAATGCAAGTATACACATCCATAACACGTGTGAATGCATATATACATACTCACATACATAATAAAGAAAGGTATATTAGGTTGACCTGCAAGAGAGGAAAGTCATGTTATTTTTTGATGTTCAATGAGAAACACAAAATTTTTATAATTCATCATAGGGTTATTTTTACATAATTAGAGTAAATATCCTAGTAACACACAAAACAGCTGAGATCCATATGCCACCTCTTTTTTTTTAATTTTTTTAATTAATTTTATTTATTTCTGTATGTGTATGAATGTACTGTTTGCATGCAAGTCTGTGCACCCATGTCATGCAACGCCGCCGAGCTCAAAAGAGGGTCTCGGATTCCCCTGGTATATGCCACCTCTTAGACCCATTCCCAACCACTTGGCTTCAATTAACTATCCCTAAAGTCTACTCCTATTCTTTTCCTATCCTGTCCCTATGGGTTAACTATCCCTAGGCTGTCCCTACACTAAGTCTAACTGTCCCTATCCTATTTACAGATCCAATAGTTGAGGAGGGTGCCTAAAAGTAGACAGGTCAAAGTTGTTTGTAGCCGTGGATTGATTTATCTTGTCTTATTACTAAGAATGTTGGAAGAATAATAATTATCCATAATCACAACAACAATTAAAATAATTATAAGTATTAATTATTATCATTTATCAGTAGTTATTAATAACGATTATTAATCACAGTCATCATTAATAATTATTATGAATAATGATTGTCAATAATATTAGGCAACAACAATTAAGAATTTATTACTTGACTGAATTAATATCAATTATTAGTAGTAATTATATTCAATAAAAATTATTATAACTATTAATAACAATTACTAACAATAATCAATAACTTATTAAACTGAATATTATGCATACTATAAACCCAATTAAAAATTGTTATTACTAAGAGATATAAAACAAACAGTCTTTATGAGTTGAATCTATCTTTGTTTACAGTTGGCTCCTAATTAGATTTAAACCTGTAGGATTATAATGAAATAAAGCAGGAACTTGCATTCACTCACACATACACACAGTTTGAGGATGAGCTTAAAGAAACATAAAACAGTTTTTTTTTCAATTTCCATTTAAATTGAACCAAAATATTAATTCATGTTGTTAAAGAGGCTTTTACTAATAGTTCTTAAAAAAAAAAAAATGTTTGAAGCAAGTGTCTTTTGTTAGAACTCCAGGGCCATTAAACTCCCCTAGAAATCTATCTGTTTTTTCTCCAAAATGCTGAAATTAAAAGACTGTGTTACTTTATGTCAAAATTTAAGAGGCCTGATTTAAACACATTGTTGTTAAGATACCATGTGGTCAGTTCCCTGGCTGGTATTCCCACAGAAGGCAGGCTGGTGGGTCCAGAGCACAAACCACGTGTAATCAGGAATTATGTGGGAAAAAATCCTTAAAATGAAACACATTTAAAAAGATCAAAATAAAATTAAATCAACCAATTAATTTTAATTGTGCACATATTTCACAAAAGATATCTAGGGTACCTGGGGTTAAGTAAAAATATTACATTTTAAGTTAAACATGCTGAAATGGATTTGAATTTCTTAAGTGATAAAGCTACCTGAACCCCAATTTTGGATCCACACATAGAGGGTAGGTCTAGGTAGGAAGAGTTAGATTTAGAAATAGTAACCAAAACACCCACAAGAAGACAGGAGAGCAATACACTTTTATCTAAAAACAGATTTTGTATACAAAATTTAAGAGAAAGGTATTTAGTGGCCAGGGCTTAAAATTATCTGGAAAAATGGTTGTTCACTTTTTTAAAAACTGCTCTTGGTAGAATGGTTCCTGTGAAAGGCCTTATTTTACATCTGAAAGAACTGGGCTCCAGCCTTGGCAGAGCCATAGAGCTACCTGGAAAAAATTTACATATGAAGCAGTTAAGCTGGAACTGAACCTGAGAAACTGGTTCCTCACAGTAGGGGATGAAGCCAAGTTTTTTATTTTGGAAATTAAAACCAAAAAGTTTTATTTTAGACCTGTGAAATGATGAAAAATGATTCCAAGGCCAAGCTGTGATACTAAACCCAGCCTTGAAGACACTGGCTTTCATAACCTGCAAGAGTGTCCAAGTCAGGGGCACATGCCTGGAGGGGATGGGATACTCTCTCCAAGGCAAACCGGAGCCAGGCAGTTTTCCTCCTTGTGTACAAAGCCATGGTTCCCAGGTCACCCTCCCATTCACTAAAACCAGCAGGAGAGAAGGCTCCATGTCAAAAGATAGATATTAGGAGAGAGAGAAGAAAGAAAAGAAAAAGGCAAGATTTAGAGGTTTGCATACATAATTTGTCAAGGTTTCCTCCAGCCCTAAGTCTGGGCGCCATTTGTAGAGTGTCCCATTTATTCCCAGGATGATCCAAGTGGAAAAAACACGCAGAAAAGCATGCCACAGGGCACATGATAAGGTCCAAATACAGAGAGAGCTTTATTCCAAAATGTCTGGCTTATGTAGACAGCATGACTCAACTCCCAGGGCCAAATCCTAAACTTTTTGTCACTACATCCCACCCCATGGATGTGGCCAGGGAGGTCCCATTGATTTAGATTGCTACCCATCTTAACTAAATTTTCCCACAAAAACATGTAGAGAGTCAAGCAGGCTGAAGAGATGGATCAACAATTAAGAACACTTGCTGCTATTCCAGAAGACCTGGGTTCAATCCCCAGCACTGACATGTCTGATAACAGCCATCTATGACTCTAGTTCCAAGAGATCAGACATGCTCTTTTGGCCTCTATGGGCATTGCACACATGGGTACACATATATACATGCAGATAAAGCACTCATATACAAAAAATAAAAAAATGATAAATAAAATATTTTTAAAATATAAAAAGAAAGGCTTAAACAACAAACAACCCAGACACCTACTGTGGTAGTTTGAATGAGAGTGTCCCCCATAGTCTATATGTACACAGAAATTTTGTCCCCAGTTGGTGGCACTGTTCTGAGAAATCTTAGAAGGTGTGTCCATGCTGCAGGAAGTACAGAATTGGGGGCATGCTTAGTGAGTTTAACAAGGCTTGCACTCTCCAGTCTCTCTCTCTTGACTTCCTGGCCTCATTGGGAGATGTGAAGCTCAGCTTTCTGTTCCAGCCATGGTCATGCCACCATGCCTCCAACCACAATGGACTCTGATTCCTTGGAACCATCAATCATAAGCTCAAATAAACTCTTCCTTTTATAAGTTCCTTGTTCATGGTGGTTTATCACAGTAACAGAAAAGTGACTAATACACACACTAATTATCTAAACCTATTTTGAATTCTGAGCTGGGATGATGGAAGCTTGACCTTCCTCTACAATCACACAAAGACTCTGATCTTTCAGTGTCTATGCAGGCACATGATGACAAGACATTGTCTGAATCACATGATGGATGGCTGGGGTCTGAAGATCTGTCCCATTAGGTCCTCATCAACAACATCACAGGGCCTGGTACAGCCCTCTGCAAACTTTTCTGAATCAGTGGCTTTTCTTCCCAGTGAGGTGATTCCTCCTTCCTTACAGGACCTTGAACCCTGGGCTATGTCTCCCCATCCCAAGCCCAGGAACTGGAAGAAGCATCTCCTCCCTACTGCCCTCGGTTCCTGTGGGCTGGAAGGTGAAGTATTGACACTTCCCCTACTCATTTCTGCGTGCTAGAGGTACTTAAGCCCTGCACATGGCTTCATCCATGTGGACACTTCTGAACTCCTGTCTGAATGCTGTCCACCCCTCACCTCAATAAAGGTCAAGAAGGTTGGCACTTCCTTTTCTATCAGTGGCTCTTTTCACTCCTTTCATCTTGTCCCAAAACTGGAAGGACTTTCTGAACCAGATCCTTTCTCTTACACCCCTCCTCTTCTCTACTTGCTTTTTCTACCATTGGACTTTTATCATCTTACTAGCCTATATCAACTAAATGGCTCACCCCATCTGGGGCCTTGGTTATGTGAAGCCTCACTGCATGTGGGCAAGGGAGGCCTTCATCCTGAAGGTACTATTGGTTGAGTGAGGAACCCATAAGGGAAATACCTAAAGCTTCTTGTATCCTTTTTTCTATCCCACCAAACTCCAGTCCTCCGACATTTGATGCAAGCCACATCCAACACCTTTTGTGACCTGGACAACAGTGATGGTCAGTATTTGGATGTTTTTAGAGACACCCTGACCACATCCAATACTGTAGGCATATCTGAGCTGAACTTAGGAATGTATTAGCTAAGATTTACAGCTAGCATCTTTCAGAGGCACAAGTGAAAGTCACAGGATCCCTCTGGCTATGAACATGAATTGGGATGAGATGATACAAATCTCTGGGATTGGTCCTTGGGAGGTTATGGCATAGTGCCTTTATAATGGTCTGTTGCATTTGAATAAAGCAGCATTTTGTATTTGTATGTTGTTCTAGTTTCTCTTTCATTGCTGTGACAAAACACTCTGACTGATACCAACTGGGGAGGAAAGTGTTTATTCAGCTTACATCTTCTAGGTCACAGTTCATCACTTAGGGAGCCCAGAGCAAGAACTCAGGGCAGGAACCTGGAGGCAGGAAGTGAATCACAAGCCGCAGAGTAATGCTGTTTACTGGCTTGCTCCCCTGGCTCATGCCCAGCCTGCCTTCTTATATGGCATACAACAACCTGTCCAGGGTGGCATCACTCATTGTGGGTGGGCCATCCCACACTGCTCGACCATCAAGACAATACTCCACAGATGTGGTGATAGGCCAATCCAATGGAGGCAATTCCCCAACTGAGGCTCCCTCAACCCAGGTGTGTCAAGTTGACACTGAAGCTATCCAGCACAATTGACCCCTTGTCAACTTGACACACAAAACGCATCACTATTAAACCACCACCTTTCCAGTTCTTATCCCCAAAGTATGATGTTAACATTAATCACAACTTAAGACAGTACAACCTTAAAAGCCCCACAGTCCTTAAAATGTCCAAACGCTTAAAAGTTCAGTCTATTAAAAGTCTCTTAACTGTGGGCTTTTGTAAAATCCAAAGCAAGTACTGTCTTATTTCGAAAGGAAGAATCAGGCATTCTCAAACAAAACCTAAGTCCAGCAAAGTAGCTCAAGGCTGGACACCTGGGATTCTCTCATGATCTTCTGGGCTCCAAAGGGTTTTGATAGCTCCCCCTCTCTGACTCTGCCATCCGTGGCACACACAGCTCATCTCGAAGGCCCAGGCCAACTCCATTTCACACCTGCTGCTTCTGCTCTTGGTGGTCGTCCCATGGTCCCAGCATCTCCAAAAAGCTGGGGTCGCCACTGAAACTGAGACAGCACCTTCACCAGTGGTCTCCTTCTGACCTCTCCTGGTGCAAAGCCTCAGCTTCCCTCCATGATCCCTGCAATCCTTGGGTCTTCACTGCAACCGAGGTGCACTTCCACCAATGGTATTTTCTGACCTCTCACAGTGCCAAGCTTTGGCTGCTCTCAGTGACCCCCTCAAATTTCAACACCAGAACCATATAGGAGACTGTTACACACTACCAAGTCTTGCTTCTGGCTTGAGATGGAGGCTCAGGCCCCTTCTGGAACACAACTTCTGTGTGCTGACCCTGAAGAAATTCTTCACAGAAGATTTCACCACAGTGATGCGGGTCTCTTGTTACTTACAGCTGATTTTTCAGCCCCAGCTAACCAGCATCAATTGTCCCAGTATAACAAAGATTTCCCTTCAGGTTCTGGTCTCTTGTTACTTACAGCTGATTATTCAGCCCCAGCTGACAAGAACCCACAGATTAAACAGTCCTTATGATCTCTGCTTCCCTTTGAAACTTCACAAGCCAGGCCTCCATCGTCTACAACTCTTTCAGCAAAACTGTTCCAAGTTCCACAGCAATGATCTTTAGGCATTCAATAATTTTTCTGGCCCAAAATTCCAAACACTTCCACAGTCCTTCCCCAAAACACCACGGTCAGGTCTGTCACACCAATAGCCCACTCTCTGGTACCAATTTCTGTTCTAGTTTCTCTTTCATTGCTGTGACAAAACACTCTGACCTACACCAACTGGGGAGGAAAGGGTTTATTCAGCTTACATAGGTCACAGTTCCTAGGTCACAGTTCATCATTTAAGGGCCCAGATCAAGAACTCAGGGCAGAAACCTGGAGGCAGGTGCTGAAGCACAAGCCATGGAAGAACGCTGTTTACTGGCTTGATTCCCTGGCTCATGCCCAGGTCGCCTTCTTTTAGGGTACACATCACAGGTACACATCAACCTGCCCAGGGTGGCACCACTCATTGTGGGGTGGGCCCTCCCACCCTGCTCGACCATCAAGTCAATACTCCACAGATGTGGCCACAGGCCAATCCAATGGAGCCAATTCCCCAACTGAGGCTCTCTCAACCCAGGTGTGTCAAGTTGACACTAAAGCTATCCAGCACAGATGTGTCCTTGTGGTATGCTGTGCATGTGTTTTCTGCATGGCCTCTCCCTCCCTGGAAATGACTGGGTCTTATTTCAACTGGCACCCCCAAACATCGAGCTTGAAGAAATCCTGGAGAAATTCATGTATGGGAACCACACAGTCCTGGTTCTTTGCTATTAACCTTTCCTCTCCTACATAATCTCTACTTTAACAAAGAGCTGTAGGCTAGGGGTCTCTACAACCCCCCCAAACAAAGACTTTTCCTGTGATGTTGGGGTATACAAAAATAATGGTAAGACCCTACTGCTGAAGATGACATGTCATTGGACAACTTACTTGCCTGGGAATAGTACAGTTAGTGGCAGCCTAATATGTGTGCACTCCAAAAATTTAATTTTATACATAGCCACTCTTTTTTTCTTGGGGTGGGCCGGTGATAGCACAGGACTGATACTATAAGCTTGCACCCTTTTGTGGCTAAAGATGATATAGGCCACAAAAGGAAGCTATTACCATCCCTTTGCACAAAAGGCCACAGTTCCTAGATTGAAATATCATCTACACATTTATGTTTGTGCCCATAACGAGACTTGTCTTGGCAGTTCATGTTTGTTTAAGTTCTGTGCTTCTTGCTATTTGTGTTTTGTTCATAGAATTAAGGGTCCCCTGGATGAGCCACTGGCCTGCTGGATACAAAGTTTGGACAGACTGGAAGGTCCAATGTGTCGCTTCAAAGAAAATTGGATTGTTTTACTTCTCACCCTCTATTGTCCCATTCTCCAAGGCCCAGGGACCACACACAGTGGAGGGGACATGCCAGATTGCAAGGTTTGAAGGGGGGTGGATAAATGGTGCAAATACGGACTATACTTTCATTTGATCAACATTATTATAGGTGCAGGCCTTTCCAACTGAACTTGAGACTTTAAGGTACATATTCCTTATCTGTGTGAAATTGGACACAAATGTTTGCAAATGCTGCTTGTGTCCATGGTTGGTTTTCTATCTACTGAGTTTTTATTTGGGCATTGATTAGTCTTAGTATTTTTACAGAGTGGTCATGGACATTCAGGCCAGGCAAAAGTAATTGACCACCACTTCTATGATGCTCTCTGAGATTGTAGAAATAAATATAAAAGGGGGAGATGTGGGTGTGTCTGCTCTGAGCTTAGGTGTGTGTGTGTGAGCAACTTTCCAGCCAGTATGTTCCAGAGGCACGAATGAGGGTCACAGGACCTCTCTGTTTATGGCCATGAGTTGGGATGATGTGATGATACAAAGGTCTGGGATTGGTTGCTAGGAGGTGATGTCACCCTGCCTGTATAGTGACATGTTGCATTTGAATATAGTGTCATTTTTACTTAGAATTGCTCCCTACCATGTGTCTTCAGACTGTGTTTCCACATGCATGCTTTCTCCATGGACTGTTCCACAGTAGAACTGACCCCTTACAACACAATAACTTCAGCCAAAGAGTCATGTAAACCATTGTAACTACAGTGGTCACTATGACCACAACTGAGTAGGGGAGGAAGAAAAAGGGGAATTCTGATAGGCTCAGAGGTACTTCCCTACTCGTGGACGGCTCAAGATCAGTACCTGTCTCCCATTAAGTTCTATGGAATAATCATTACATACAGCCTGCGTGCTACTTGGCCCTTTGAAACAATTGGCTGCCTGCTTGGCACCATGGAAACATCTTTGTGGTTTTTGCCTTTATAAACAGCTGTGTTGCCCACAATAAACGAGACCTTGCCTGACTTGGCTCCCTGCTGCGTCTGATTGTCTCCTGGGACAGGGAGGCTGTGGAGAGGGCGAGCAGACTCACCTGACCCTCCTCAGTCCAGCCAGTCCTGCAGGTCCAGGGCTGGCTAAGACCCCTGGTGCGACCCCCGCACCCCAGCACCCACATGGTGGCCGAGAACCATCTGAAACTCCAATTCAGGAGAACTCCAGTTCCAGGGGAATCCGACGCCCTCTTCTGACCTCTGTGGCATTGCACAACATGGGTGCACAAACCTGCATGCAGACAGTACATTCATACACATACATAAATAAATAAAATTAATATATATATATATATTATTGTATTAAACCAGATGTATCTCTTACATAGATTAAACAAATTTCTAACAGAGAACATAACTGATATTTAAGCATTCAGGCATTCTGTATGGCAGATTGAGCCTAGAATTTTCCCAAAGGCTCTTGTCATAGGTACTTCAGCTTATACCAAACTGTAACTGATGTTACTCCTGAGGGTCAGGATGACTGTATTCACTGGAGATGATTGACTTTATTTAAGGCAAAATGAGTGAAAGCTTGAACTGATACAGGTAGTGTCCCTTTAAGAAAAAAGATATCAGATTATAGGCTGCAATTTTGGACTACCCAGTCTGTATTATAGAGGCTAGTACAGGAAGATCAAGACAGGACACAGTGCTTACTGGAACTCATTCGGGTGACCTCATTTGGAAAGACCCCAGTGTGGATCACAAGGGCAGGATTGACGGCTGTTTGGGTTGCCAAGGAGGATCCTTCAAAACTTCCTTAAGGATACATGGACTTAATATATATATATATCTAATATTATATATATATCATTTGTTCTCTCCAATATATATATATATATATATATATAGTATATATATATATATATATATTGGAGAGAATCATGTTGTTCTCTCCAATACATACATATATGTATAAATTGGAGAGAACAACAAAAACAAAAGAACTGGGGAAAAAAACCCGACTGAAATAGTGAGTTCTCCCCAAAACAATAAGCGTCTTCTTTCAAAGAAACTCTGGAAAGACTCAGAAAAAGGTGTAAGACATATATGGCAGAGTGCATGAACTCAGGTGAGGTGAGGCGAATGGAAAGGGAAATGACTCTAAATTGGATTGAGAAATGATGTATGATGTATGAAAAAGTTTATTAACAATAAAAATATATTTAAGAAAAGAAAAAAATGTATCAAACCCTGTCTCTCTTCTCTCTTTCTACCTGTCTCTCCTCTCATTTGCATGCATTAAGTAAAAGGCAGAAGAGTATAGTCAGAAAATATAGGTATGTACTAATCAGTCAAGATATTTTCCCACAATTCTGATATGCTACTACAATGATCTGGAATTTCTCAGCTCTAGAACTGTGAGGAAATACATCAATTGTTTAAGCCACAGTCTATGGCAATTCATAACATAGTCATAAAAATAATTTAGATACTAGCAGATTATATTTTCAAAATTACAACTTTGAATCCAAAGTGAATCAAAAATATGTTTATTCTTTTGAAAGTAGGTTAAATTTCCTTACCTGTGAAGTGATTCATAGAATGGTCATAAAGATAAATACCACAAAACTCACAAGGTGGTTCTGTAATGAATGTTAAAGGGCATAAACTTAATGAGCTGCATTCAGTAGACAGAAAAATTAGGTAAAACCATTAATTTAATGGAGAATGTTAGTTAATAAGTATGTAGTTAGCTTTTTCTCCAAGATTAAAGTAAAATTATCATGCATGCATTCTCATTTCAGCTAAATAAGTTTAAACCTTAAAACTTCCATTTTCCATCTGTTTGGATTCATTTCTAAAAAAGAAATTTGGAAATGTAATATGTTGTGACTGCAAGTCTGAAGCCATGTAAACAAATTATTTTGAAGATATCATAGATATGAATAGTATTCTAGATGAGATTTTGCATTTTATTGTTTTCTTTTTTCTTTTATAATGAACTTTTTATATGTTTCTTACATATTTTTTCAATCATTGTACCCTCTTCTCCCTTGTCACCCTCCCTAATCCTTGCAATAGTTCACGACTTCTGCCATTCCCTGCTAGATTCCATTGTGCCAAATTATTCTCCCCTCTCATTCTTCAGTTTCAGCTCCTCTCCTGAGCTCTAGTTAACCTATCCAGAGTTTCTTTTCTAAAGAAGGCCAGGTCTTCTTCACCTGACCACTGTCTGCTGCCATATTTCCTCACCCATGATTGGGCTCTGCTACCCATGTCCATAATTCTGTGCTGGTTTTTGTAGGAAGCTTTCTTTTTGTGCCGACCAGGAACCACAGGGCTCTGCTAAGGGAAGGGGAACACAGTACCTGCAAGCAGCCGCTGTAAGGACCTGGCCACTTGGTGCAGAGACCAGCTGGCTACTTCCCATAGCCCGGCCTGGATGGTACTTCCAACTCAGGCCCTTAGCCTATACCCATGAGACATCTGTTCCACTATTGGTCGTGACTTCCCACCTGCCCAGAGACTGCTGAACCCCGGACAGGAAATTCCAGGCTGATGGCTGTTGGCCTATCTTCAGTCTATGTTCACTCACAACACCAGCTACCAAGATTGGTGGTCCACACGGGGACCTCTTTCCAACCCACTGGCTACCTGAATGAAATGCAGGCTGCCTTGGCCTGTATGCGGGCAATAATTAATAAAATGACAGCTGGGAATCCCGTGATGATGTTACTGGGAAATTCAAATTTACTCCTTGCTACAGCCTGTTTTTATAAACCAAATGAAGTCAGTTCCCATAGCCCCGCCCCAATTCAGCTCCACTGCACACCATTTCCCCACCCAGCATCACCCAGCTAGACCACGTTGTTTGCTCCTCCTTGGGCAGGGTCAGACTCTTGGCCAAGCTGTGCCCTCAGATGTGCTAGCTGAGAACTAGCATCCAATTCAAACTGGATCTTCCTACAGGTTTTTGTCCAGCTGAACTTTCATGGGTCTTGTGCATGCTGATACCAATGCTGTAGGTTCATATGAATCAAGACCCAGGAGCTTTTAAGATTCATTTCCATTTGGCTTTGCATCAGCTCCCTGGCTCTTGTAGTCTTTCTCCTCCCTCATCTGCAATGTTCCTTGAGCCCTGGGTGGGTAAAGCTGAATATACTCAGCCTGTCCATGGAACCATACTTTGTAGCTTCTTAATCTTTATGGTTTAGTCATTCAGGGTCTTTTGGGTTCCTGTTCTCCTGTCCCATGGAAGAGAGTTAATAGGTATGTAATGCCTTCTGGGTCCTTGCTATATGATGCTTTGGTCTTGTGTATAGAAGCTGCATTGTAGATATGTTGCCTAGGCATGAGACATTCACAGACCATGTCTGTGTGTGTCCAGTAGTGGGACTCTGTACTATTCTCATTTGGAGCAAAATAAGCTTCTTTTGTGAATCTTGTCTGGGATATTTGCCTGTAATATATAAGGTACTTCTTTTGTAGTTACCTTAGTCTACCTTGTGGAATTGTCTACCGTCTGTGACTTCTCCAAATGTGTGCATCTGGCTATGTTGACATTACCACACACGAGTTTTCTTCCACTGAGTGAGATTTAGGTCCAATCAGTTAGCCATTGATTTACTCTAAGACAGAAATACAAATATTGCACAGATGTCTTATGTTGTGCTGGTCATTGATGTAGATATTTGGTCTTAAGACTGTTGTTGGTCCATGTATTGATGATCTCCCCTAGAAGCTCACATAGTGCTCTCCACAGGTATGAGAGCTAAGCTTCAACGGTGGTGGCTTCCAGGTCATATCCAGTTCCATTTCTCAAGATCCAGTCCCAGAAGTATGTCCTATCTTCAGCAACAGGGTCTTATTTTCACCTTCTGGGAGGAAATCAAGAGCTGCAGTAATAGCTGTGTAATTTTGAGTGTCCCTTGGGCTACCTGAACCAACAACTCAAAGGGAGACTTCTCCTGTCTGGTACTGTTTCTTGACATGCAGTCTTCATCTTTCCATATGGATCCATGTAAAGGTATCAATGTGTGTGTATTTTGTTAAAAATTGTTAAATTAATATGATTCTGTCAGGTTTTTTTAACCTTAGTAAAACATATATCTTGCCTCTCTCCTTTCACCTGTGTAGCCCTCCTTCCAGGTCTTTGTGTCTTCTCCATTTAACGAATCCCCATTTCTCCTTTGATCTTGCCAGGTTCCAAGCCCCGCTTCTCTTGGGCTCCTATTTTTTTTAATCCCCACTTTCCTTCTATAAGCCTTTCATTCCTTTCCTGTTTAGATACACTGATTTAGATACATCCCTCCCTTAGTAACACCTGTCAATTACTAGCCTTCTAACTCAGGTTCCCTCTTTCCATTTACCTTCCAAGTTCCTTTCCATTTACCTGGTTCCTCCAGTTACATCATGGTACATACTTACATATGTGGATTTGGTGCTAGGAGCAAAAAATGAGGGACAACATAAGTTGTTTGTTTTTTATGAATCTTCTTTAATTGACTTATATTAACTGCTTCTAGTTCCATTCATTTACGTGCAAAATTCCACGATGTCACCTTTAAAGAATATTATTTGGTGATTAGGTGGAATATTTGGTAGATGTCTGTTAGGTCCATTTGGTATCATATTATTAGTTTAGATAACTCTGCTTATTCTTTCCCTGGTTGACCTGTCTAATGTACACAGTTGGGCATTAATGTCTCTGACTAATAGTGTGTTGGGATTAATCTGTGCCTTAAAGCCCTACAAAATTGTGTTTATAAAGTTCTGTGCACAAGAGTTTGGTGCATATATATTCATGATTGTGATATATTCTTGGTTAATTTTCCCTTTGATAAGAATGAAGTAATCCTCTTCATCTATTCTGATTAGTTTTACTTTGTAGTCTATTTGTGTGATTGTAGAATAGTAACTCCTGCTTGCTTCTTAGTGTCATTTGTGTGGAATATTTTTTTCTACTCTTTCACCTTAAGGTAGCACCTATCCTTGAAGATGAAATGAATTTCTTGCACACAACAACAACAAAAAAAAAGGATTTTATTTCTTAATCCATTTTACTAGTCTATGCCTCTTGAATGGGGAGTACAGTCCATTGATAATTAAGGTTACTATTGAGAGATGTACATTGCTTACCATCAATTTACTTTCTGTTTGCATTTTTGGTTTAGGTTTTTCTTTTGACAGTTATACCTTCATTAACTACTTTCTGTTGCTGCTTGGGTATGACCATTCTTTTCTTCTACTCTATGTATTGCTTCAAGGATTCTCTGAAGGGCTGGTTTTCTGGACAAAAATTCTTTCAGGCTTTTTAGGTAATGAAATAATTTCCTTGCTCCTTCGACTATATTAGACATTTTTTTCTAGGTAAAGTATTCTGGGATTGTATCTATAGTCATTTATAACTGGAAAATCTTTGATTCAAACTCTTCTGGCTTTCATCATTTGTACTAAAAAGTCAGCTATAATTATGATGGGTTTTCCTTTATATGTAACTCATTTTTCTTTTGCTGCTTTCAGTATTCTCTCTTTGTTTTGAACATTTAGCATTTTTACTATGATATGGTTTGGGGAATTTCTTTTCTGTTCCTGTCTATTTGTTGGTCTTATATATCTATGGGTCTGTTTTTCCTTAATTTGGAGAAATTTTCTTCTACAATCCTGTTGAAGATCTGCACAATACAATTACCCTGAGATTCCTCTTATTTTACATCTATGATACATAAGTTTGGTCTTTCCATGGCTCCCCACATTTCTTCATTATTCCATTCCTATCTGTTTTTTTTTTTTTATAATTTTTCATAATCTTTATTTTAGCAGTCTAATTCTTGCATTTTATCTTCCAGTCTTGATGTTCTGTTTTTTACTTCATTTATTCTGTTACTGAGGCTTTCTTCCATATGGCTCATTGAGTCTGCCACTTCCTTTTCATTTCAGCGCAAGTTTCCTTCAGTACTTCTATTTCTTTTGTGAATTCAGTCCAAAGTTTACTTTTCTTTTATTTTAGTTAATCTCTATCATCTTTAAATTTATCCTTATTTAAGTAATTGATTTGCTTGTGATGTTTAAATTTCTTGAATTATTTGATCATGTATATGATAGTTCTTTTTTAAATTCTGTGTTTTGGATTATATCTAGGGGATCCTCATTGTGGCCCTCTTCTATAGTAGTGATAGTATTTAGTGGAGACATATTATTTGGGTGTTTCATGTTATTGGTTTTTGCTATTGTTGTTGTTCTTCTTTTGATTTTGGAATGAGGATTTATTTTGTTGTTTGTGATTTTGCTTTGAAGATTCAGTGTTTTCTTTGTTGACTTCGCTTGTATTCTTCAGATACCTTTGTTGTCTTCTTAATACGTATGAAAGGATGGTTGGTCCAGATTTCAAGTTCTCATTTCTGTTTTTCTACTGCAGAGATGAGCTAATTCTTGTCCAGCTAGTCAAGAGCTCCCCCAGAGGACCAAGACAGGTTTCAATCAGGCAGGTCTGAACCCACAGGGCCCAAGGCCACGTGAAACTGAGGGAGGGGGCCAGGTTTTCCAGAGCTAGATAGCAGGGAGTCTAGAATGCCTCTACCACAGTACAGTTTAGGGCTCTTACCACCTACTGGAGGTCAGCCACATGGACTCCCTAGGGGAGTGAAACCCACGGAGCAGCTGTGGCACCGGGATGTCCTTCTACTGACTCTCCAGAACTGGTTGCAACCTGCATTTTAATATTTTCAAAATGTAAAATAAACAAACATGTTCAGAATTTAACTTTTATTGACCACAGAACATTCCAGCAAATTTTGTTATTTCAGAAACCGAAGCAGGGGTTCTCCTTTGTGTTTGTTTGTTTGTTTGAGACAGGATCTCCCTGTGCCCCTAGCTGTCCTGGAACTCACTTTGTAGACCAAGCTGGCCTTGAACTCACAAAAATCCGCCTGCCTCTGCCTCCCGAGTGCTAGGATTAAAGGCATGCGCCACGACGCCCTGTTCATTGTTCATTTCTTTAAGCATACTTAAGTAATAGCAAGAAATAACAGGTGTGTTAGACCTAACAACTTGGAAACACAAAATTAATAAAATTAAATAACTTGTTTTATTTGTACTTTTCATCCATATTTATAACGAATATCTAAGAGTGTTACAAGTAGTGAATTATAGCAATATTCTCATATTAGACCATAATGATAGTAACTTTCATCATGTAATTTACTAATATCACATTACCCTGATGATGTTATTAACATATCAACACCCATACAAATGTATTATGCTCCACAGTGCTTCTCTCCTTTTGGAATTTTTTCCTAGTCAACAATGATGAAGTTAACAAAATACAAGAATTGTTTCTACTCTTTTAACAGGTTCTAGAATAGTTTTCATGCCCTGTTAAAATGACTATCCTAAATTCTAATTTAACGAAGTAGAGATACTCATTTAAAAATGTATGTTGACCTCCTTTTACCTTAAAAGAAAAGACTAAGTAATGAAGTAAATATATATATATATGAAATATTTTAATGCTTATTTCTGTGTATAATAGAGTTATAGACAAGAATCTTCTACTAGAGATTCATCCACAGTTATTACACATATTTTCTGTATTGCCTAATTGATTAGAAACTTCAGATTTAACAAAACTCAATAAAAACAGAATGTACCTTAACACACCATGCATTAAAGCAATTTAAAATAAATATACATGCTTTTATTAAATAGCATCATACTAAAAATTTTCATATCTGTTTTTATTTCCAAACATATTCCTTAGGACTGAATAATAGTTATGACACATATAAAGAGCACTTTCACTAATCTCTCATTTCCTGGACTGTTTCTTCCCAAAATTTATACAGATGTTATAGAAATATCAAGATTACGTGATTCATTGTGCAATTATCAGATTTTTTTCTCTCTTTGTTAGATCTCACATTATTAAAGATTACCTCTTAGTTTTATATTTTGTCTCTCTCTATCTATCTATTATCTATCTATCTATCTATCTATCTATCTATCATCTATCTGTATAATCTATATCTATCTATCTACTATGTAGTTATCTAATGTTTTTTTGTCACCTTCAACAAGATCTTGAAATATGTCAGCAGAAAACTAATTCAACTCCTCATATTCTGGCTATTTGCTAATTAAACTGTGTTCTTGTCAAGTTGTTTTATATTGTAGAACAATCTTTTAAAAAGCAATTGGGGGGCTGGAGAAATAGCTTAGCGGTTAAGAGCACTGACTGCTCTTGTAAAGGACCCGGGTTCAATCCCTCAGCACCCACATGGTGGCTAAGAACTGTCTGTAACTCCAATTCCAGGAGAACTCCAGTTCCAAGGGAATCTGAGACCTTCTTCTGACCACGACGACATTGCATGACATGGGTGTACAAACCTACATGCAGACAGTACATTCATACACATACAAAAAATAATTTTTTTAAATGCAATTGAACAGAGACAAATGCTCTATTCTACCTGTGATCTATGAGACTCGAGAGGTTAAGACAGAGGATCTCTTCAGTCTAGGAGTTTGAAATCAGCATTGACTACAACCCACATTTTTTTGAAAAGATGCTGGATAATTTTACATTTGTCATAGCTTCCTTTTGTATTATTTTCTGTTTTAATTCATTATTCTGTGATTCTGTGAGTCTCCTATTATGTGTGTGTTTGTGTGTGTGTGTGTGTGTGTGTGTGTGAGACCTTGGAATTTCTCACATATAGTGTATATTATGGTTTGGACTGGGACCATCTATATTGCCTGTTTGATATACATTTTAGTCTATTAAAGTATAAACTTGAATATTCATACACTATGTTAAAGTTATGACCTAAACTATATTCTTGTTTTATTTTTATTTTTATTGATGCTTTGTGTATTTCATACATCATTTTCCAATTCAGTTCAGGCATATTTCCCTTTCCCTTCCCCCCCACCCCACCCCACTCCATCCCAGATCATGCATTCTGCCATAACTGTCCTGCATCTTTCTCTCAGTTTTTTTTTCATTTTTTAGCAATAAGTGATAATTTATGAGTACAAGCATCATTCATGTAAAACCAATTTGCAGGCTGTTGTGCCCAAACCCCCACAGCCCCACCATCCAGGGGGGGGGGGGGCTTGTATGTTAAATTGAATTGATCAAATGAGTGTCCAGACTATATTGCTGTAGTTTCACCATTCACCCCAATCACCTAAACTATATTCTTATCAATCATATTCATTTGATTCCTCTGTGCTTAATTTATCTGACTTATGCCTAGGTACAGTTACTTCAATTTATACAAATCAACTCTTTGAATTAATACTAAAGGGAAATAGAAATGTCACTATTTTGTTCCTATCGATAGTGTCAAAGACAAAAGGAATGTGAATAGCCTATATTTCCTTTATATCACTACATACAAATGAAAATTCTTCTAGAAAAACATAAACAAATTCTCATTGCTAAGAGATGATGTACACAAAATCTGATCTGAAATACACAATGGTCTCACATAGGAATTTTCCTCTTATTTACAATAGAATATGATACTCAAAAAATTTTGTTGATCAGTATTCCAAAATGAAAAATACACATATTATAGGAAAATTAGCTCATTGTGCAAAGCAATTCTGCATAGGACTCAAGAAAACTCAGTAAGATAAATCATAGCATTAGACTGGTGAAATATGTTAGAAACCCTAACCTTAGCCAAGGAACTCTTGGTAGATGTTTACAGCTGGGTAAAGGAGAGTTGATAGTTAAGGTAACAACTCTAGTTAGAATGACTAGCCTCCAATGGATGAACTCACACTGAGGGACATCTTGGTATACAATTTTGACTTGATAAGCTTTAATATATGCACAAAAGAAAATTCAGGGAATCCAGTCTATTGGGGGATATGGATTGGAGAGGGCATCTAAATATGATTCAGATATAGTGTATGAAATACATAAAAATCAATAAAATAATGTACTGAGGAAAAATCCACTCTAAAAAGGAATAAATAAATAAATAATAAAGAAAACCACTACCATAAAAATATTTCATTGAACTGTATATTTAAATGGCTCATAAGTTATGGCCAGACTGCATTCTTCTTAAACTAAAAGAAAATAATAAAGAGGAAAATGATAATGTTACACTGAAAAGCTACAAGAACAGCTCTGGTGGAATATAGTCTAGATTTAACAGAATAAAGGCAGAGCCTGGAGGCAAAGCATGGCCCTGAAAATAAAGAACAAGTCAGAAAACTAAGGAGAGAGAATGAAAAACTCAAGAAGGATCTAGAGAGAAAGAATGGCAAACTCTAGAAAAAAAGTGGAAACACTGAAAGATCCCATATTGAAAAAGAAAAGGAAACCAACCGGCGAAGCAAAGAGCTATAGGAAGAGATTGAAAAGCTACAAAAGGAAGTGGAAATACTAAAGAAATCACAAGATTAAATGAAAAAGGAAATAAAGCAATAATCCAGTCAAGAGGAAAGGAATGAAAAAAGCCTCAGAAGTAGAACGGTGGAAGCAGAAAAAAGAATATCAGACCTGGAAGATAACACAGAACTACTAAAAAGCTCAGGTAAAGATTGTGAAAAATTTAGGAGATCTCCCGAGACCAGCTCAGGCAAGCACAGGTAGGTGGGAAGCAGATGAGTGCTTCAGCAAGGCTGACTGTTGATTGAGTTCATCTAGTTAATCCGATAATCCAGTTGTCTTTGGCTTAATTAGATTTTGTGGCTGTGGGGATGGAATTATCCTCCCAGATGGTATTAAAGGTAGGGTTGTGTGAGTCTCAATCTGAGATCTCTTGAAACCTGCTCAGGCAAGCACAGGTGCTGGGGCAAGCCCACCCACAGTTGTGTCATTCCCCCCACCACCCCCCACCAACTGGGATTATGAAGGCATCTGAAGGAGGGAAGCAAGCCTTCAACACAGTGAAGAGGCAATTAGGACTTACATTGGAATACAGGCAAGGAGAAGCTCATATGTCAGGAACACGAAGAGACAACATGGAAAAGGGGCAGGATAATCCCACATCAAGCTCTACAGACCCTATGGAAGAGTCCTACAGTGGGATCCACATGGGGATGGCCTAGGACACAGATATCAAAAGCACAATTGGGAACATATTTAAAGAACTACAGGATTATAAAAAGCAAATCAAAGAATTAAGAAAAGAGAATGAAGAACTCAAGAAGGACCTAGAGAGGGAGAATGAAAAACTCAGAAGGAACTGGAAACACTGAAAAGATCCCATGCAGAAAAAGATAAGGAAACTAACCATCGAAGCAAAGAGCTACAGGAAGAGATTGAGAAGGTCAAAAAGAAGTAGAAATACTAAAGAGATCAGAAGAGAAAATGAAAAAGGAAATCAAACAGTCATCCAATCAAGAGGAAAGGAATGGAAAAAGCCTCAAAAGCAGAATGAAGGAAGCAGAACAAATGATATCAGACCTGGAAGATAACACAGAACAACTAAAAACCTCAAGGAAAGATTATGAAAAATTTAAAAATACACAAAAGTGGAACAACCAAGAACTGTGGAACACTATAAAAAGATCAAACCTCTGCATGATAGGAGTAGAGGAAGGAGAAGAATCCCAAGAGAATGGTATTCATCAGATCTTCAACAGAATAATAGATGAAAACTTCCCCAAACTAAAAAAGGACAAACCAATACCAATACAAGAAGCACATAGAACTCCAAACAGACAAGATCAGAAAAGAAATTCTCCACGCCACATCATAGTTAAAATGCTGGACACCCAAAACAAAGAGAAAATTCTTAAAGCGACAAGAGAAAAACAACAAGTGACCTATAAGGGGAAACCTATCAGAATAACAACGGACTTCTCACAGCAAACGATGAAGGCAAGAAGAACCTGGAGCAAAGCATTCCCAGTGTTGAGGGACAATGGATGCCAGCCCAGGTTACTATACCCAGCAAAAATGTCAATCATAGTGGAAGGAGAGAGGAAAATCTTCCATGACATAAACAACTTGAAAGAATACATGTCCGGAAAACCAACCCTTCAGAGAATACTTGAAGCAATCCAAAGAACAGAAGAAAGGAGCAACCAACCCCAGGCAACTAGAAGGAGAAATCAATAAAAGCATAACTGCAGAAGTAGAAACCTAAATCAAAACCGCAGATGGATAATAAGGCAAAAGGAAGCAACACAAACCTATCAGTCATAACCTTAAATATTAATGGACTAAATTCCCCAATCAAAAGACATAGACTGGGAGACTGGATTAGGAAACAGAATCCATCGATATGCTGTCTGCAAGAAACACATCTTACCTTCAAGGACAGGCACCACCTTAAAGTGAAGGGATGGAAAAAAATATTCCAAGCAAATGGTACCAAAAAGAAAGCAGGTGTTGCTATTTTAATATCGGATAAAATAGACTTCAAAGTAAAAGAAATCAGAAGAGACAAAGAAGGCCATTACATTTTCATCAAAGGAACAATCCACCAAGAAGATTTCACAATTATGAATATATATGCCCCAAATTCTGGTGCACCAAACTTTATAAAGACAATTCTCCAGGACCACAAGTCACAGACTAACCCCAGCACACTCATAGTGGGAGATTTCAATACCCCACTGAGTCCTTTGGATAGGTCAACAGGACAAAAAATAAACAGAGAGACATCTGAACTGAACGATATGATACACCAAATGGACCTCATAGACCTCTACCGAACATTCCATCCTAATACCAGAGAATACACTTTCTACTCAGCACCCCACGGAACATTCTCCAAAATCGACCACATCCTGGGACACAGAAGAAACCTCTACAAATACAAAAAGATTGAAATAATTTCATGCATCCTGTCAGACCACAGTGCAATGAAGCTCAACATCAACACCAGGACAAGCCCTCCTGCCTACAAGAACACATGGAGACTAAACAACACACTCTTGAATAATGAATGGGTCAAGGAAGAGATAAAGAAAGAAATAAAAACATTCCTGGAACTGAATGACAATGACAATACAACACAACAAAACTTATGGGATACCTTAAAAGCAGTCCTAAGAGGGAAATTTATAGCCCTGGGTGCCTACATTAGAAAAACAGAAAGAGCACAAGTGAATGATCTAACACTACAGCTAAAAGCACTTGAGAGGCAACAACAGATGAACCCTAAACGCAACAGACAGGAAGAAATAACAAAAATCAGAGCAGAAATCAATGAAATAGAAACAAAGAAAACAATACAAAAAATCAATGAAGCCAAAAGTTGGTTCTTTGAAAGAATAAACAAGATAGACAGACCTCTAGCCCAGTTAACAAAAAGAAAGAAGGAACAACTCCAAATCAATACAATCTGTGATGAAAAGGGAAATATCACAACGGACAAGGAAAAGATCAAGAAAATTATATGGGAATATTACAAGAACCTATATTCTACCAAGTTTGAAAATCTAGAAGAAATGGATGAATATCTGAAATCTTGGGAATCACCAAAGCTTGGCCAAGAGGAGACCAGCAGCTTAAACAGACCCATAACATATGAAGAAATAGAGGATGTAGTAAGAAGCCTCCCAACTAAAAAAAGCCCAGGCCCAGACGGTTTCACAGCAGAATTCTATAAAACATTTCAAAAAGACCTACAACCATTATTTCTGAAACTGTTTAGAAGTATACAATCAGAGGGAATTCTCCCAAATTCCTTCTATGAAGCCAACATCACTCTATTACCAAAACCAGGCAAAGATACAACTAAAAAGGAGAATTATAGACCCATCTCCCTCATGAACACAGATGCCAAAATTCTAAACAGAATACTGGCAAATCGCATACAGACCCACATCAAGAAGATCATCCATCATGACCAAGTTGGATTCATACCAGAGATGCAGGGATGGTTCAACATACGAAAATCAATAAACATCATCAAACACATAAACGGAATCAAAGACAAAAACCACACCATCATCTCAATTGATGCTGAAAAAGCCTTTGACAAAATCCAGCATCCCTTCATGCTTAAAGTCCTAGAAGGAATTGGATTGGAGGGATCATTCCTCAATGTAATCAAAGCCATATACAGGAAACCCACAGCCAATATCATCCTAAATGGGGAAATGACGGAAACATTCCCTTTAAAGGTAGGAACTCGGCAAGGCTGCCCCCTATCACCACTCCTCTTCAATATAGTGCTTGAAACACTTGCTAGAGCAATAAGGCAAGAAAAGGATATTAAAGGAGTACTAATTGGAAAAGAGGAAGTCAAACTATCCCTATTTGCTGATGATATGATTGTTTACTTAAGAGATGCAAAAAACTCCACCAGAAAACTCCTAGAAACGATTAACAGCTTCAGCAAAGTGGCAGGATACAAAATTAACCTTAGAAAATCAATGGCCTTTCTTTACACCAAGAACAAGCAACTGGAGAAAGAATTCAAAGAGACCTTCCCACTCACAATAGCCTCAAAAACAATAAGATACCTAGGAACAAACCTAACCAAAGACACCAAAGACCTCTACAACAAAAATTTTAAACCCTTAAAGAAAGAAATTGAAGAAGACCTCAGAAGATGGAAAAACCTCCCATGCTCATGGATTGGGAAAATTAACATTGTAAAAATGTCCATTTTACCAAAACTCTTGTATAGATTTAATGCAATCCCAATCAAAATCCCCAAGAGTTTCTTCACAGGCTTGGAAACAAAAGTTCTTAAATTCATTTGGAGAAACAAAAGACCCCGAATAGCCAAATCAATCCTGAGTGAAAAGAGCTACACAGGAGGGATCTCTATACCAGATTTTAAACTATACTACAGGGCTATAGTCATAAAAACAGCCTGGTACTGGCACAAAAACAGACCTGTTGACCAATGGAACAAAACCGAAGATCCAAATCTGAGCACATACAATTTCAGCCATCTCATATTTGACAAGGGGGCCAAGAAACCACAATGGAGAAAAGACAGCATCTTCAGCAAGTGGTGTTGGCAAAACTGGATCACCACTTGTAGAAGAATGAAATTAAACCCCTACCTCTCACCCTGTACAAAAGTCAACTCCAGATGGATTAAAGACCTCAACGTGAAACCCCAAACTCTGAAGGTGATAGAAGAAAAAGTTGGCAGCAGACTACAAGACATAGGCGTAGGAAAAGACTTCCTAAATCAGACAGCAGCTGCACAAGAATTAAGGTCGACAATTGACAAATGGGACCTCATCAAACTCAAAAGCTTCTGTACATCAAAAGAAACAATCAAGGAAGTGAAGAGAAATCCCACAGAGTGGGAGGAAACCTTCACTGCAGATACATCTGACAAAGCATTGATTTCCAGAATATATAAACTACTCAAAAAACAAAGAAAAAAGAAAACAAATGACCCACTCAATAGATGGAGCAAAGAACTGAACAGAGACTTCACAAGTGAGGAATTAGAGATGTCTGAGAAACACCTCAAGAACTGTTCAACATCACTAATCATTAAGGAAATGCAAATGAAAACCACTTTAAGATATCATCTTACTCCAATAAGACTGGCTAGGATCAAGAAAACAAATGATACCAAGTGCTGGAGAGGTTGTGGGGAAAGGGGAACACTCATCCACTGCTGGTGGGAATGTAAACTCGTACAGCCACTATGGAAAGCAGTGTGGAGAACCCTTGGAAGACTTGGAATGAACTTGCCACCCGACCCAGCCATACCACTCCTGGGCATGTACCCTCAAGACTTACCCCACCACAGAGATACATGCACGGCCATGTTTATTTCAGCTCTCTTCACAATAGCAAGGAGCTGGAACCAACCCAAATGCCCCTCAACTGATGAGTGGATAGAGAAAATGTGGTACATCTACACAATGGAGTTCTATGCAGCAGTAAAGAAAGATGACATCATGAGCTTTGCAGGAAAATGGCTGGAGCTAGAGGACATCATGCTGAGTGAAGTAACACAGTCCCAGAAAAACAAATGACAAATGGTATCCCTCATCTGTGGATGCTAGTGCCAATTACCTAGTTGTAAGTATTTCTTGTGCACGGCCCCTTGAGCTTTTGTCCAAAGCAGTTGGGAGTGATGCATATTGGAAACAACAACAACCACAACAACTACAGAAAGGAGTGCACGAAGAACTGACTGAATCAGTGAACTTCTGCTCAGAACAGTCAACTTCCTCATGGAGAATATTGAGAAAGACTGAGAAAGAGATGAAAAGCATGTTTGGCAGAATACATGAGCTCTGGTGGGGTGGGAGCATGGGGGGGACACAGGTCTAGATTTGATAAAAAAATAAATTTATGTGAAAAAAACCCGTTAAAAACAAACAAACAAACAAACAAAAAAACCCAAAATTTAAAATTACACAAAAGTGGAACAACCAGGAATTGTAGGACACTATGAAAAGATCAAACCTCTGCATCATAGGAATAGAGGAAGGAGAAGAATCCCAAGAGAATGGTATTGATCATATCTTCAACAGAATAACAGATGAAAAATTTCCCAAACTAAAAATAGACAAACCAATACAAATACAAGAAGCACATAGAACTCCAAACACACAGAATCATAAAAGAAACTCTCCACACCATATCATAGTTAAAATGCTAAATACCCAAAACAAAGACAAAATTCTGAAAGCCACAAGAGAAAAACAATAATTTGCATATAAGGGGAAACCTATCAGTATTACAACTGACTTCTCAGTGCAAACTAGGAAAGCAAGAAGAATGTGGGAGCAAAGCATTCCCATTGTTAAAGAACTATAGATGCCAACCCAGTTTACTATACTGAGCAAAAATGTCGATTCTAGTTGAAGGAGAGAGAAAAATCTTCCATTACATAAACAAGATGAAAAAATACATGTCCAGAAAACCAACCCTTCAGAGAACTCTTGAAGCAACTCAAAGGACAGAAGAAATGAGCAACCATCCCCATGCATCTAGAAAGAGAAATCAATAAAAGCATAATTGTGGAAGTAGAAACCTAAACTCAAACAGCAAATGGATAATAAGGTGAAAGGAAGAAACACACATCTTTCAGTTATAACCTTTAATATTAATGGACTAAACTCCCAAATCAAAACACATAAATTGGGAGATTGGTTTAGGAAACAGAGCCCATCTATATGTTGTCTACAAGAAATGCATCTTACCTTCTAGGATAGACACCACCTTAAAGTGAAAGGATGGGAAAAATATTCCAAGCAAATGGTACCAAAAAGAGAGCACGTGTTGCTATTTTAATATCAGACAAAATAGACTTCAAAGTAAAAGAGATCAGAAGAGACAAAGAAGCCATTACATTTCTATCAAAGAAACAATTGACCATGAAGATTTCACAATCATGAATATATATGCACCAAACTCTGGTGCACCAAACTTTATAAAGACAATTCTCCAGGACCTCTAGGCACAGATTAACCCCAGTACACTCACAGTAGGGGACTTCAGTACCACACTGAGCCCTTTGGCCAGGTCAACCTGACAAAGAATAGACAGAGAACTGAATGATACAATACACCAAATGGACCTCACAGATATCTACCGAATATTCCTCCCTAATACCAGAGAATACACTTTCAACTCAGCACCCCATGGAACATTCTCCAAAATCGACCACATACTGGGACACAGAGAAACCTCCACAAATACAAAAAGATTGAAATAATTTCATGCATTCTATCAGACCACAATGCAATAAAGCTCATTATCAACACCAGGATAAGCACAATCCTGAATAATGAATGGGTCAAGGAAGACATAAAGAAAGAAATAAAATCATTCCTGGAACTGGATGACAATGATAATACAACACAACAAAACCTATGGGATATTTAACAGCAGTCCTAAGAGGTAAGTTTTTAGCCCTGGGTGCCTACATTAGAAAAACAGAAAGAGCACAAGTGAACTATCTAACACTGCAACTAAAAGTACTTGAGAGACAACAACAAATGAACCCTAAATGTAACAGACAGGAAAAAATAACAAAAATCAGAGCAGAAATAAATGAAATAGAAAAAAGAAAACAATACAAAACACCCAATGAATCCAAAAGTTGGTTCTTTGAGAGAATAAACAAGATAGACAGGCCTCTAGTCCAGTTAACCAAAAGAAAGAAGGAACAACTCTAAATCAATAGAACCCATGATGAAAGGGGAAATATCACAACAGATAATGAAAATATCCAGACAATAATATGGGAATATTTTAAAAACCTATACTCTACTAAGTTTGAAAACCTAGGAGAAATGGATGAATACCTGAAATCCTGGGAATCACCAAAGCTCAACCAAGAAGAGATCGACAGCTTAAACAGACTCATAATATATGAAGACATTGAAGATATAATAAGAAACTTCCCAACTAAAAAAAGCCCAGGCCCAGACGGTTTCATGGCAGAATTCCATAAAACATTTCAAAAAGACTTACAACCATTACTACTCAAATTGTTTAGAAGGATACAAACAGAGGGAATTCTCCCAAATTCCTTCTATGAAGCCAGCATCACTCTAATACCAAAACCAGGCAAAGATACAACCAAAAAGGGGAACTATAGACCCATCTCACTAATGAGCACAGATGCAAAAATTCTCAAGAAAATACTTTCAAACTGCATAGAGATCCACATCAAGAAGATCATCTACCATGAGCAAGTTGTATTCATACCAGAGAGGAAGGGATGATTCAACATACAAAAGTCAATAAATATCATAAAACATATAAATGGACTGAAAGACAAAAAACACAGTATCATCTCAATTGATGTGGAAAAAGCCATTGACAAAATCCAGCATCCCTTCATGCTTAAAGTCCTAGAGAAAAGTGGATTGGAGTGATCCTTCCTCAATGTAATCAAAGCTATATACAGGTAAACCTCAGTCAATATCATCCTAAATGGAGAAACGACAGAAGCATTCTCTTTAAATGTAGGAACTCAGCAAGGCTGCTCCTGTCAACACTCCTCTTCAATATAGTGCTTGAAACACTTGCTAGAGCAATAAGGCAAGAAAAGGAAATTAAAGGAGTACTAATTGGAAAAGAGGAAGTCACGTTATCCCTTTTTGCTGATGACATGATTGTTTACTTAAGGGAAGCTAAAAACTACACCAGAAAAATCCTAGAAATGATTAAGAGCTTCAGTAAAGTGGCAGGATACAAAATTAACCTAGAAAAATCAGTAGCCTTTCTTTACAACAACAACAAGCAACTGAAGAAGGCATAAAATGAGACTTTCCCACTCACAATAGCCTCAAAACCAAAAAAATACCTAGGAAAAAACCTAACCAAAGACACCAAAGATCTATACAACAAAAATTTTAAGACCCTGAAGTAGAAAATTGAAGAAGACATCAGAAGATGGAAAAACCCCCATGCTCATGGATTGGGAGAATTATTATACTAAAAATGCCCATTCTACCCAAACTCTTGTACAGATTTAATGCAATCCCAATTAAATTCCCCAAGAGTTTCTTTACAGGTTTGGGGGAAAATGCCCTTAGTTTCATTTAGAAAAACAAATGACCCTGAATAGCCAAAGCAACTCTGAGTGAAAGGAGCAATACAGGGGGGATCTCTGTACCAGACTTCAAACTATACTACAGGGCTATAGTCATAAAAACATCTTGGTACTGGCAAAAAAAAAAATAGAACAATGGAACAAAACTGAAGATCCAAACTTGAGCACATACAATTTCAGCCACATCTTATCCAACAAGGGGGCCAAGAAGACACAGTGGAAGAAATACAGCATCTTCAGCAAGTGGTGTTGGCAAAACTGGTTCACCACTTGTAGAATAATGAAATTAAACCCCTACCTCTCACCCTTTACAAAAGTCAACTCCAGATGGATCAACGACCTCAACGTGAAATGAAAACTCTGAAGGCAATAGAAGAAAAAGTTGGCAGCAGACTACAAAACATAGGCGTAGGAAAAGTTTTTCCAAAGTAGACAGAAGCTTCATAAGAACTAAGATTGACAATTGACAAGTGGGACCGCATTAAGTTCAAATGCTTCTGTACATCAAAAGAAACAATCAAGGAATTGAAGAGAAAACCCACAGAGAGGGGGGAAACCTTCACCACAGATACATCTGACAAAGCATTGATTCCCAGAATATATGAACTACTCAAAAAACAAAGAATAAAGAAAACAATAGATGGAGCAAAGAGCTGAACAGATACTTCACAAGTGAAGAATTAGAGATGGCTGAGAAACATCTTAAAAAGTGTTCAACATCACTAATAATTAAGGAAATTAAAACCTCTTTAAGATATCATCTCACTCTGATAAGACTGGCTAGGATCAAGAAAATAAATGATACCAAATGCTGGAGAGGTTGTGGAGAAATGAGAACATACATCAACTGCTGGTGGGAATATAAACTCATACAACCACTATGGAAAACAGTGTGGAGAAGCTCAAATGAGCTTGTCACCTGACCTAGTCATACCACTCCTAGGTATATACCCACAATACTCATCTTACAGCAGAGATGCAGGCAAAACCATGTTTATTACAGCTCTCTTCAAAATAGCGAAGAGCTGGAACCAACTAAAGTGCCTTTCAACTGACTAGTGGATAGAGAAAATGTGGTACATCTATACAGTGCTGCTCTATGCAGCAGTAAAGAAACACGACATCCATCATGAACTTTGCAGGTAAATTGATGGAACTAGATGATATCATGTTAAGTGAAGTAACACAGTCCCAGAAAAACAAATTACGAATGATATCCCTCATCTGTGGATGCTAGTGCCAATTACCTGATTGTATGGCAAACTGAGCAACAATGTTAATGTGATCTGAAAACAACTGTGCTCTTATATTACAGAATTCCTTAAAAAAGAAACAAATAAAAAAATGAACACAATGAAGCTGACCATGCTTATTGTTGTGCTACCTTTGTTGAGATTAACTATGAGCTAAGAGAGATTTCATATGAAAAGATAAAAGAGAAAGAGGATATCCTCAGATACTTCCTCAAATATTTGAAGTGTCTGCTACTGGAGAAGCTGGTGACTTTTTCTGGCCCCATGCTTATTTTTCACTATTCACATTACTGAATACAATGGAGAAATGTCTGGGAGATGGCATATACACAAAACTCAAACAATTTATATAACATAGTCTCTTCATATGTCACCCACCTATAGTCCTACAATGTAGTTGAATGTCTAGATTCTAGGTTCTCTCTGATCTTATTGCCAGATACACTTGAGAGCTCAGTATTTAGGGCCACCAAGTACAGAATTCCTGGCCTTCTGGTAGCCAACAGAATACTGGCAAGGTCTATCCTGGCTGACTGGGGACTGAACCTGTACATGTCAGTCTCTGATGCTCAGTTTCCTGGTACATGCATTGCCCTTAGAAGCTCTACCTGTGTGCTGCTTATACAATTGCATATGATAAATGAAACTATTCCTAAGTGCATGCCTTTATCTTAGAAATTCTGCTTTGAATACTTCTGATGCAAGTACCGTGATTAATGAAACTGTGATTCTTGGAACAACATGGTTTAAAGGAACTTGTAGTTCTGTGCTTAATTTCTTTGGTAAGAATTTCCTGCTTTGAGGCAAGGTACTAAAGCATTGTAATTCTGCAATAAAGCACTTCTCTGGTTATCAGCCTACAGTTCATCCTGATCTCAGCCGTTCCTGTGTCTGTATCTTTTTTTTTTTAATTGTAAAATAGCTGTGTATTAGACACAAAGTAAAATTACAAGATATAGTCAAGTTCATGAGGAATATGGGTTTTCTTATCATCATTGTAGATTCTTAGGTAACGTGCTATGAGAGTGTCTTGTGAGCCAATGCAGATGGAGTTGTAAATCTTCCTATCATTTTTCCTTCATCTCCTACCTACGTTTGGTTTTAGGATCCCGCTTAGCTGAACTTTAGCAAGATGCCAAGTGAAAATTTACACACATATTCCTGTGGCCCCACGAAGATTCTGGGTATTCTATACAAGGAAACATCTACCAAATCTCTGTGAACAAGTTGAGTGGTAAAGCGGACTTTACGTACCTGAGGCTTGTACACTAGCCAGATGCCCTAACACAACTTTCTGTACCAGAAAAAAAAAAAAAAATGCTTGGTTGCATTGTGACTTCCCTCATCACCCCCAAAAGCAGGTGTGCAGCTCATTCTGAGTGTCTAGACCTTAAAATGTCTCGGAAATGTTCTTGCAGTGTCTTTAGATGTGGATGCTCTGAGATTTCTTGTATCGTTATCGTTCGGTCAGTGTGCAGTCCTCAGGGGCTGACACATGCCTCACTCCCGCAATTGCAATGATGTGCTGTGATACCCTAGCACAACACAACAACCTTGTTCTTACATAGAAGGTAACCTATATTTATTTTCCCATCCCAACTATAGCTCATTAATTCAGGCTGATAAAGATGGTCATACCCTTATGTCTCCTTGGAAAACTAGAAAATAAAGTAACAAATATATCACATCCCATCAACAAAATGAAGGCAGAATACATAAGATTTACATAACATGTGCATAAAAATCAGTTTATATATATAAATATCCTTTCATGACCAATTATCTAAGAATAAGTATAGAAGGAGTGCACCTATATGTTGTAAAATACTATTGCTTAAATATACTGTGCAAAGCAGCTTCCATGGAATTATTATCAAAATATTAAGAGCATATTTCACAGAAACAAAAAAAGTCCTAAATTTTTAAAACCCTCACTAGCCAAAGCAACCTTGAGGAAAGAAAACAACACTGAAATTGTCCCAATACCGTACCCCACAACATCCGGAAAATCTGTATTAATACAGATTTGTTTAATACAGAGGTTATGACCATCTTTATCAGCCTGAGTTAATGAGCTATAGTTGGGATGGGAAAATAAATATAGGTTACCTTCTATGTAAGAAAATACAGAGGACACATAGAGAATAAGATAAATCAACAACACAAATCTCAAGGTTCTTTGAAAAAGGCATCAAAAATATTTGAGAAGTGATGCATTCTTTAATAAATGTTGCTCTGGAAACTGGATACCTGTATGAGAAAAAGTTCTCTGACCTTTTATGAAACATATAAAAATTGCCCTCAAATTATCAGAAACATAAATTTAAGCTTATATATTATAATGCTAGTACTATCCAAAGCTATGAGAGCAAGCCTTCAGAGGAAGTGGCCCCCAGGTCAGTTCTGGCTCCATTACTCTAAATCCTGTGTTTGATGTATATCCTGCCTTTAGCAATAGGCCTTACCCTCAAGTTCTGTAAGGCAATCAAGGACTATGGCAATAGCCTGTATAATTTTGTCAGTCTCTTGGACTACCCTGGTCAACAACTCAAGTTTCTCCTGTCTTGCACTACACTGTTTCTTGTATGTAACCTACAGCTGTATACATATGTGTAATTTGTTAGTAGTTTGCTGGACTAAATGATTCCCTCTTTCTTAACACTAGCTAGACTTTATCTCTCCTTTCTCCTTATCTAAACTTATCTATATGCTTTCCCCATTTAAAGTGTCTGCATTTCTCCCTTGATAATACAAATCTCCTATGGTCCCACCTCTCTGGAGTTCAATTTTATCTTTACCCACAAAGTTCCTTCTAAAACTCTCCCTCTTCTCTCCCATTTTAACAACCCCATTTTGCCATTTCTCCCTTAGTAACAGCTGTCTTCTCTGTTCTCTCTCAGTTTCCATCTTTCCCTTTACTTCCCTGGTTCCTTTCAATTTTCCTGTTTTCTGCAGTTACACAAGGATTTCGTGCTAGGATCCACATATGAGGGAGAACATATGTCATTTTTTCTGAGTTTGTATTACTTTACTTAGAATGATAGTTTCTAATTCCATCCATATACCTGCAATATTCATGATTTTGTCTTTCTTTACTGCTGAGTGGAAGTCCATTGTGTAAAGATCCCATGTTTTCATTATCCAATTGTGAGTTCAGAGGCACTTAAGTTTCTATATTAAGGTTCCTAAAAATATATAGTTCAATTTCTAAATTCTTAGTGATTTTTGGTGATTTCCATACAGTATAGTTTGATATTAGAGTATTTAGATACCCTCACTTATTCATACATCCCACACTGCCCCCTCAAATTAATGTACTTTCTTTTATACATAATGTAGCCTACTGAGTCTGATTTGTGCCCCCAGATTTATTTTGGTGTGGACCCATCCATGGACCCATCAAGAGTCCCATCGTCACAAGACACTATCTTTCTCCCTCCTGACACCCATCAATTGCTAAAAATTCCTTAGGTCAGATTCGAAATTCTTACCCACTTCCTCAACTCTGTGCTTGGATTTTCTCTGATTTGAGCTTGTGTAGAACTTGCCTATGCTGTCACCATTGATGTGAGTCAGTATGAGTCACTGGCTAGCATCTGGAAGTCTCTGTTTACTTGTGGTCATCTATCTACCCTCTGGTTCTGACAGTATAGCTGAAGGCTAAATTTAAACTTTTAATTTGAGTTGTTCTACATGGAGGGATAATGATCCTCCAAAAAGCCATATGGGATGGTATAAAAAAGCCCCCTGCTAGGTCTGACATACCGTCTTTCTAGTTGTTCCTTGGAGAGTTTCCAGAGACAGCCAAAATAATAAACCTATTGCTGTTGTTCTTCTTATCAGAACTCATAATAAGACTATCTGAATTCATAAGAACTTTATATTGAAACTATATGGCTGAAGACACCACACACTTTGATCACAAGACATAAAGAAATTGAATTGGTACTGATGTGGAAGCTTCCTTCCTGCTGGCTACCTTTCAAAATACGAGAAGGTGGTTTACAATCTGATAGGGGGGAAAAGAACATCAGTAGTTTTACCCAGATGTGCATCTGTGAACTATAATAGTGACTGGTTTGGCAAAATATGCCCACTTGGGGCAATAGTGGCATGGACATTGTTTGAGAAACATGAGAAACTATTCACATGGATTTAAGGCCTTCTCCAAAGAAGAGGTGGCTGCAGAGGTCCTAGGACTCTACTACTATTATTTTTCCAAAGAGACATATAACCTTAGACAAGGACAAATCTTATCTCTCATTAGAGGAGTTTCATTTTCTAGTAGTTGCTGGTTAATACAAAGAAAATAAGTGACTTGAAAGGTTTAACCATAAATGGACATCAATATCACATTTTCTCCATCTCAAGATTCTGGCAACATTGCAGAATCAGGGGCACAAAAGTGTGACAGGCAGAGGTCAGGAAAAATTGTAGTAAAATATCTTCTAGACATGACAGAGCCATTGCACTCATGAACTAATAATTGTAGCTATATTTGGTGCTCCAGGACCTGATCAAGAACAAGATATTCAACACAGTAGTATGCATAATATATTGGCAAATAATGGCAGTTGTGGAAGGAAGAGTTGGTTTTTTTTTTTCAGTGGTATGTCTCATAAAAGAATGCACATGCTGGGCATAGTGGCACACGCCTCTAATCCTAGTATTCAGGAAGCAGAGGTGAGTGGATCTCTGGGAGTTCAAGGCCAGCCTGGTCTACATAGCAAGTTCCAGGAGAACTGGGGCTACAGGGAGACCCTGTCTCAAAAAGACAAAAAAAAATGCACATGTGCCAATAGATGAAGCTCTGTACCCATGGGCACACAGGTAGCACTAATTATACAAAGTGGTTATTAGAATAAAAGAGGGCAGAAATGTGGGATGGGGTTGTGAGAGATAGTAAGGAGTTTGAATGCAGAAATAGGAGGAGGTAGATATGATACAAATACACTGTATTTATATATGAAACTATCAAAGAATACATTTTAAATTTTAATTCAATATCATTTAGCCATGAGAAAGAAGATTAAGTTCAATGTTAAAGAACATTGGTGTATAAGAGGACATTTGAAATATAGCACATAAAGAGAAAAGTGTGCAATTCATTTTTAATTCAATAGTTTATAGAACATAATTATTTAAAGTAATAAATACATGAAAAGTTTATAGTATGTAAATTGAGAGCTCTAGCAAATAATCATTCAATGTTTTTCCCAAGGAAGATTTTTTAAGTATCTACTATCTGTTAGGCACTGAGTGACATAAAAAATCCAAACATAATGAAATACGGGTTTATTTCTCATATGGTTGAAGAAGGATGGCTAAGACTGAAAAGTGGAAATGCAGAAATCGGTGTGTATGATATTTACAAGTAGAAAATATAAGGAAAAGAGAAAACAGAGGTAGAGACATAATCAATAGAAGCTAAAATCATTCCTCAGCTATTCAGACAGAGGGAAGAGAAAATGGAAGGGCTTTTATAGATGACACTTTTACTAAGTAATAATGAAAACTTAAGCACCTTTCATTTGGGGTGACTCAAATTCAAGGGTAGATTAATACGGAAAATAGGGATACAAAGAAGCAAGTTTATTAATGTGCCTAGTATGAACTGTTCAGAAGACAAAGAACATCCTAAAATCTTTTCCAGTGTCTGGCCTTCAGGAAATCAGCAGCATTTGATAGCTATGTGTTTTTCATGGGAAGTGATTCAAATATATAAATCTTTGAGAGGTTTTCTAACACAAATTTAATGTTTTCAGTTTCTATTTTCTGTGTATGTGTTTTCTGCATGTATGTAAGTGTACCCATGTTGTGCAATATCCCCAAAGGTTAGAAGAAGGCATCAGATCCCCTGGAACTGGAATTATGGGTGATTGTTAGTATGTACATAGGTTCTAGGAATGAAACTAAGTCCCCTGCAAGAGCAGCTACTGCTCTTAATCCCTGAGTCATCTCTCTAACTCTTAGCACAAATTTTTTTTATAATATTCATTTCAAAACATTCAATGGCCTTTCACTGATCAAAGTTCTCTTGATTTTCAGGATATTAGTGATATACACCATATAATTACATATAGCTGTTTATACATTCTATATGTGCATATTAATATGTGAACACACAGGTCCAAAGTAAATACTAATGCAAATTTTAAGATCTGTGTATTTTGTCTTCAACATTTCCCCATTATTTGCTCTCATTTTCATTAACAATTATTTTATTTTCTCAACAATACTTGCAAATATTCCCTTTGCTATCTAATGATAGCAGTCTTTCCAAACTGCAAGTTACTTTGTTCCTTCTACCATCCTTTAAGCACAGTCTCACTGAATCAGCAACTATGATTTGTTAACTCAATATATGCATTGTATTGAGTTCTGTAGTTCAAATAGGATTTTTTGAAACAACCATATTCCAGATGTTCAATTTGTTCACTTATTGGAATGTACATTTCTGGCAACTCCAGAATTTTTGAAAGAAATGCATGAAGAATTCATTTGAATCATCTTCCAAAAACTTCCAGTACTGGATAAAATAAACTTATTTCTAAACAACCATAAACAAAATTAAAGAATCTTATATAGGGATAGTGACAGAGACATCACTTTGTCTTTTCGTTTGGAGAAAAAAAAAGAAAAAAGTGTACTTTGAGTGATAAAAAGAAAATCCAATTAAAGACAAAAGAACTTTGTCATAGTTTGTGTCTGGAACAACCTAGATATGAAGAGATGAGTCAGGGAGAAGACAAAATGGAGAAAGCAAAGCAACCTCCACTAAGAGCAAAGAGACCTTTGTAGATGATAAGGATGGTTAAGGTTATTCTAGAAGAAAAATTGTATGCTTTGATTACTGTGTCAAACACACTAAAGAGGTATTTTAGAAGGAAAAAGATGAATTATTTTCTTAGCAATTTGCAAGAAATTTTGATGTAGGATTTTAAAATCTGAAGAAATATACACAGAGAATATTATGAAAAATTCTTCAAGTTACATTGTGATGTTTTGTGTCAAGTCACAAAATTAATTATTGATAATAGAATGATTTTCTTTTCTTTAAATCATATATCGATGTAGCTATTATAAAATACAAAAACCACAATGTTTTTGTGCAGAAAAACAAATTAATTGCAAAAGTTAAAAATTTCCCTTTAAGCATTTGGAAGCAAAATAACTTCTCACTATGTAAAATAACATAAAAAACAAGATATTGTTTATTATTTATGCCTTAAAAGATATTTTTAGCAATAATCAAAATAAATATTCCCTAAGGAAAAATGTATTCTTATTCTGGCAAACAAAGGTCATGAAAGCCGTCACTGCACCTAAGAACAGAGAAATTATAACTATGAACAATGAAAAACCAGTAACTCTGCTTTGGTACATAAAAGAAAATAAGTAATGTGGCCAAATATTGTCCACAGTGTTGTACTGGCAGACTGATCCAGAGAAATATAATTTACAGGAACAGAAATTGTGTGGGAATTAGTGGTAGGAGTAGACAATCTTTTACAAGAAATTATGATATTCTCAGAGTTCTGTTCTGAGTGTTCTGGGATTTTAAAAACCTACCAGTTTCCAGTAATAGATAACATCCCAAGACTACCCACATTTTTGCCAGTTTTATCTGCAAGAGTTTGACAGGGTCTCACAGTTAATAGCAGAGGTAAAGAAAAGCCAAATATAAAAAGCAACATCATCCATGCTTTTAGAAGAAGAAAAGTATTATGTTAAAAAACAGCACAACATTATGTTCTTAAAATTGTCTTTTTGTGTGAATGTATTTTATCAATGCCCAAATTCTTATTTATTTCTTTTCAAGACCCATCTGACTTATAAGAAAGAAAATGCTATTTTATCTAGCTCCATCTTAAATTGGAGAATTAAAATTCAAATGTCCACCTCTGGTCTACTCCAGGTAGGGCATCTCATTAAAATTAAAGTAAGACAGGAATTTAGAATCATCCTGACTTTCTCATTACAAAGGTGCAGGCCCACTAAATGATAATTCCATAGACTGGTCACCCTCTGCCTATCCTGAAAGCTTTCCATCATTTCACTATAATCTTATTGATGGAAATCTTTTTTATCCAATGTATAAGTTAATAAAAACAATAAAACCTACCTCCAGCACCATGACCACCACCAGCAACAAAGCAATCTGAAAGCACACTAATGACAATATAAAGATTTGTAGACACAGAAAAGAGGATCCAAACAGACCTGGACATGGTTGAATCTTTGGAACTACTAGTAGCCAAGTAATTTAAAAAAAAAAAAGGTGCTTCTAGTCTATGAAAAGAGGTCTAATTAATAAGGTAGAAAACCGGTTAGAGTAGTTGGGCATTATGAACAGTGTGACATAAATCCCAAGAAAAATGTGAAAGAAACACTTGTGGTTCCAATCACCTTGACAAAAATGAAGAATATCTTAGATGGAATCAATACTAAGCTAAATATCTGAGAAAAGAAGCTGCAGCCTGAATGCGAATATAACTGGGAACATTCAAAATTTCTGGGAAATTATAAAACCTGTACTATGCTGATATAGGAATGTGAAGAGAAGCAGTTGGGATCAAGGAAAAAAATAATTAAAGTAATAATGATTGAGAAATTAACTGACCCTTACACCAAGATAAGGATCCAGGGAAATAAGACACAAGTCAAAATAAGTGCCCAGAAAGTAGAGGCCTAATATATTCAAGCTGTACATATCAAAGCCAAAAGCCCTGAGAAAAATGCCAGAAGAGAAAATATCATTTGAAATATGGAAGAGCAAAAACAAGATTTACCACATCCTGAGGAAATGCAAAGAAAACAAGAATGAAATGAAATTGTTGTTTTTTAGATAGAAAACCAAACTAATAAAGTTATACACTCTATCAATTATTCTTAGAAAGGAAAGGGGTGAAAATGCTTCTCAGAAAAAGAAAATTCCCTGCACCACAAAAATATTAAAATTAATATTAAAATATTAAAAATAAGTTTTCTTCAGAGATAAAGAAATGATGTAAATGGCCACTGGAGAAAGAAAAGGTAAGATAAAAATTTTGCTTATTTAATATGAGTTAATATGAAATTTAAATGAGTTTGTTGGAAACAAAAAGTAAAACCACTCTCAGTTATCATCTCATTCCCATATGCCTATATGACTGGCTAAGGTCAAGAAAATAAAAGACACTAAATGCTGGAGAGGTCGCTGGGAAAAGGGAGCACTCACTCAAAGCTGGTGGGAATGTAAACTCCTGGGAAAGCAGCGTGTAGAACCTTTAAAAGACTCAAAATGTGCCTACCACCTGACCTAGTCATACCACTCCTGGGTATATACCCACAGACTCATCCTACTGCAAAGATACATCCACATCTATGATTATTGCAGCTCTCTTCACAATAGTGATGAGCAATTGGAATCCAATTGCCCCTCAATGGACGAGTGGATAACAAAAATGTGGTACATCTACACAATGGAGTACTATTCAGCAGTAAAGAAAGATGACATCATAAAATTTGCAGGTAAATGGATGGAACGTGAAGTCATTATGCTAAGTGAAGTAACACAGTCCCAGAAAAACAAATGGTGAATGGTTTCCCTCATTTGTGGATGCTAACACCATATCCCCAGTTGAAAGGCAAGCTGAACAACATTATTGTTATATTTCTTTTTATCTGAAAGCAACTGTGTTCTTATAATGTAAATCTCTTAATGGGCTCTAGAATGGACCTATCATTTATTTTCAGTCTCTGTAATTATTGTCGTTGTTCATTGTCTTTGAGTCATGCATGATGGCATTCCACACACTGTCCTTCCTTTCTTGGCTCAGCTCCAGGACTTGTCTCCTACCTGCAGGCCAACAGTCTCTAGGCTTCACTCATGCAAGAAGTGGGGGGAGGGAAAATGGCAGGAGATCACCCACGGAAATGAGCGGACTCATGAGCAGAATGCTTGGGAGAATAGGAACTCAGTTTATTTTCTGTCAGTGAGGTCTATATACTGGAGGCTACTGTGCTCTGGGCAAGGAAGTGGGGAACAGGTGGAAGGGAGGGGTGAGTCACCATGGTTCTTATCAGGAGGCTGAAGAGCTCTGGTTTGTGCAACAGGTAACTAGAGGTGTGACATTTTTCTCAATGCCTCAAGGGAAGGGGCCTGGAACTTTGCAGAGATAGGGTGAAGCAGAATCATTGTAATATCCTGAATCTTCCTGCTACAGATAACTCTGAATGATCACAGAGATATCAGATAGTGGAAGATCTTCAGGGACAGGTCTTACAAGTTCTTGCTTCAAGCCACACACAAAGTTTCATTCCCACATACTGTATATGGGTGGAAGGCATGTATTCATATTTTAGAGTAATATAAAATTAAAGGGGGAAATGTGAATTCCTGAACATATTTTGGAATTAACATAGAGTTTATTCTCAGAGGTCATAATTTTGATGCATATGTGATGATTATATAGGCATCTGTTGTAGCAGTACAAAGGGAAGTGAAAAACAACAACATAAAGACTGGGTTAAAGAACTGAATCATACAGTTAAACTCTGCTCCAAACAACTACCCTCTGGAGGGAAAAACTTTGGAAAGATGGAGACAAAGGTGCAAGACATGTATGACAGAAGACATGAAAAGGGGTGGGATGAGGCAGAGAGAATGGAATGTGTTCAAAATGGACTGAAAGTTAATGAATGAAACACAAGTCAATAAAAGTATTATAAAAATAATAAAGCTTTTCATATTCAAACTCAAAGCAAATGAAAGATCACAGGACTGTTGTTGGGAGCTGCGGAGTGCCGCGCCTCAAAGATGGCACCGGTTTCCGCCTCCCACCCCCACGGGGGTGAGCGCTCCATGCAGCAAACATGTCCTTATTTGGTTTGGCTTTGCTGAAGCCCTCTGTTCCGCATAGAGATATCCTATCCTTGAGACCCACGTGGTGGAAGTTGATTGGTTGTGACATGCCTTATAAGTGGTGAACCAGGAAGGGAAGGAGGAGAGAGCGGATGTAAGGTTACCTGAATAAACTGCTTGAGGAAGATCGCTCTCGTGTCATGTCTTCTTTCGCTGGACGAAGGGGGTCGCGACAAGTGGTGGCCCAGTGCAGGGATCCTCGCTTCTGATCAGAACCTCGGGCAGTCGGGGCAGCGCTGGTAAGTTCCCGGGTAAGGAGGGACAATAAAGGTCATGGTGAGCGACAAGTCAAAGACCGTGGTAAAGCAGCAAGGATAAATTCGCTGTTTGGCGAATCAAAAGTGAAAGCTCGTGGAGTTGCGAGCCAAGATCAGTAGATGGAAGTATATCTACTTTTTGCTGGGGGTCTGTTTGTTAGTTTTCTTTTCTGGGTAATCGTCTTCTCAGTATTCTGCAGGGCATGTCCCAAAGGAGTTAACATGGGGAACTCACCGACCCACCCAATTTTTTATGCCCTCAAAGACTTGCTTAAGGCAAAGGGGCTAAAACTTAAAAAGGAAACATTGATTAATTTTTTGACAGAATGTGATCTTATTGCCCCCTGGTTCTTAGTGTCAGGGAGTTTGACAGTAACAAGCTGGGATAAATTGGGGAGAGATCTTGATTTTGCATGGGAGCAAGGCACGCTTAAGCTGGTATCGCCCATATGGAGGCTGGTGCGTGCCTGTTTGGGGGGATCAAAAGTGCTGCCAGCATTGGAAAGAGGGCAGGCAGCCTTGGAAACACTTATAGGAAGAAAAGATCAAAAAGAGATAGTCAAATGGTAGAGAAGGAAGTGACCCCATCTTGAAAGCTCAGATTAGATCAGAGTGAACCTGAGGATGAAGACAGAATGTCCTAATGAGTTGGAGAGTTTGGTAGAAAGCATGGAGCAAGTGAAGGTTACATACGGCCAGCAGGCCCGGGAACCTCCGCTACAGCCGACGGCCCCGGGACCCCCTCCGCCTTTTGCGGTACCTGGCACTTCGTTTCATCCGGAGTGCTGGAGGGAGGTAGCCGCTCAAAATCCAGCCCTATGTTTTCCAGTCTTCCAAAACCAACAGGACAATAACCGTTATCATGAGCCACTCGATTTTAAAATCATAAAAAATCCATTTTCTGATTTTGTGGCAACAATGGTGGAGGCAGCAGGAAAAGTATTTGGTGACCTGACACTGCCATGCCACTTGTTAAACAATTGGTATTTGAACAATGTACAAAGGAGTGTAGGCAGGCAAAAACCCTTACAAAAATAAAGGCTTTGAAGTGTGGATGAAGGTCTGTTGGGAATTAGGGGCCCTTTACCAATTCTGGCCTAGCGCTCAGTCATCCAAATGACAAAAGAGCAGCAAAAGGGCAGATGGGAATGGGGCAGGGAGGGTGCTTAAACAAATGGTAATTTTGGGGCCCATGCAGCGGAGGCTTCCTCTGCCCTCAGCAATTCCAAGACACTGGCCCTTATAATTATAAGACATAGAGGATGCTTCTTTTCCCATTCCCCTTCACTCTCAAAACATGGTAAGATTTGCTTTCACTGTCCCTCTCTAAGTCATAACAGTGTTTCAGACATTTAATGCTCCTTTCAACCTGTTTCTGACAGCCATATGTTGTTAATATCAAAAAAGCTCGAGGTAGTAGGAAAGATCAATCTCATGTCAGCCATCAGGTCTCTTCTGCGTACTTTACACATGCTTTCTCCAGAGAGAACACCCATTCTTTTCCTTCCACGCCCCACTAGTTGAAGGCAATGATTCAGTTGATAAGGCTCCAGAGCTCTGATGTGTTTTCTCTCTCTCCCCTCCAGGTATTGCACGCACCTTTCATTCCTGCTTTCATGTTAGTAAAAAATTGTCATCAATGGCCCCACTTCTGCTGCAACAGTCCCTTTGGATTAATCCCAGGGGTCTCCTCCGTTCATGTCTCTGTTGATACCACTCAGGAATTACACTAAAGGAGTGCTTCAAAAACAAAAGGGGGGAATAGCCTCTGGCTCTCCTCCAAAGGAAAGATTGCGATTGCTCTTTTTACTATTTACGCTTCAAAAGGGCTTGTAATGTGGAAAAGACATACTTACAGGAAAATGGTATGGCCCGGACCCGGCCCTAACATGGGTGAGAGGAGCTGTCTGTGTTTTTCCTCAGGATCATCAACAACCTCTTTGAATCCCGGAAAGGCTCACCCGAGTGGTTAAGATGTGGAAGTTGGAATACTCGTGATGATGGTGCCATGGCCCATGGCACCCATTCAGCTCAAGTATTCCCCCGCTTTTTTTTACAACCAATGATAACATGGAGGTCTTCTTTTTTTTACCATTAGATGACATATTAGCAGCAGTACAAGAGATCATACACCTGCCCTAACGGATTACTGTGCTTCCAACTGATTAATAACATATCCCAGGACAGTGATTGTTTACGTATGCATAACCAGACAGAGGCTGGTTTGATGCACCCCTCTGGGGACCAGCCGGTCCAATGCAACATGGCTCAGGGGAGCTTGCCATTTTCAAACCTGTGCCTGTATGCGTATGGCCCCCTTTGTGTTCCTTGTATAAATGGAAGCTATGAAAGAAATAATGTCGCCTGTGGTAACAGGACTTGTTTCTATGCTTTATGCTGGAATGCTACCACTTTTCCTCTAGCGGTGGTATTCCGTGACAATCGCAGCATCAGCTGCCATGGTTACAGCTGTGGCAGTTTTCCTGATCGTCAACTGTTCAGACAGCGGTGCATTTAACAATTTGTGGCTGTGTTTCTGAGGCTATGACCAATCAACAGAATATTAATAATATTTCAAAACAGGCATTATGTCACTCAATTAAAGGGTTATTTGGTGCAGGATCAGCTCATGTGCTTATACAGATAGCACAATAGGATGTGAATTTAAACATTCAGCCCTCTGCGTAACTAGTATTCAGTATATTAACTTTTCCCATGCTGCAAATTTATCTAAACAACTTTCTAGCTTCTTCTAGGAAACTGGTCTGAGCAGTTTGAATGATTGGTGACCCAACTAAGAGTGGAAATAGTGCAGCGTGAGTGGGCCTGGACCTTGCCATGGACTGCCATCCTGGATCTCAACAGCCATGAGTCATCTCAAGGAATGGGGGGGTTGGGATCTTGGCATGCGTAATGTTGTTCGTATCTTTCCTCTTCCTGTGGTGTCTTTGTAAAATGAGAGTATCTTGACAGCGGAACATGGCTTTACTAGCACAGGTTTTTGCTTCCATTGAAGATGGACATTCCCCACAAGCTTGGCTCTCAATTATGCAAAAATCTTAAAGGTCGTGTCGCCCCTGAATGTCTTCACGATCCTACTCAGAGACGGGCAACTTTCTTTCTACCTAAGGCATGGAACCCTCAGGGCGATGGGGTATCCTATGACGGGTTTAATGAAGGAATGATCCTAAGACAGGGGGGATTGTTGAATTCAGCCATCTGCAGCCTCGAGACCATGCTCTATTTTTTTTTTTTTTGAGACCATGCTCTATTAAAACAAAAAGGGGGAACTGTTGGGAGCTGCGGAGTGCCGCGCCTCAAAGATGGCGCCGGTTTCCGCCTCCCACCCCCACGGGGGTGAGTGCTCCATGCAGCAAACATGTCCTTATTTGGTTTGGCTTTGCTGAAGCCCTCTGTTCTGCATAGAGATATCCTATCCTTAAGACCCACGTGGTGGAAGTTGATTGGTTGTGACATGCCTTATAGGTGGTGAACCAGGAAGGGAAGGAGGAGAGAGCAGATGTAAGGTTACCCAAATAAACTGCTCAAGGAAGATTGCTCTCATGTCATGTCTTCTTTCGCTGGATGAACGGGGATGTGACAGACTGTGGCCACAATGAAACAGATTAATCAGCAGAAAAGAAGCTCCAATTAAGACAGAGAAAGAGAGAAATAAAGAGAGGTGAGAGAGAAAGACAGGATGAATAGGAGGAAAAGGAGAATAGGAGAGGACACAAAAATACTCAAAATGCATCACCACATACCTAAATATAATACAGAAATCATACAACGTGACATATGAGATAAACTCTGACTTTTCCAGTGATTATCATACTAACCCAATGTGCCTGATCAACAAAGTAATAATTTATGAGCTGAAACTCATTAAAATTAAATAAGACTTTTATGTTCCCACAGGCAATATATGAACAACACCACAAGCTATATCCCACAACTTGGCACACACAGACATGATCTATGAATGGGTCATGTCTAGGTAATGCATCTAAAATGAAACCTCTACACACAAGACCCAAACAGCTTAGAACAAGGACACAAGAAGACATTAACTACCTCTTAACTCTCATTAAGGAAGCTCCTCCATGCAACAGGAGATCAGGAACATAAAAAGGTCCGAATGGCCAAACTGTGAAGATTAGGAGTCTACAAAGTGTTATTTCATGGACAGGTTGACTATATTCAGCTTCACCCACCCAGAGATCAGGGAATATTGCAGAAGAGGAGGGAAGGATTGTAAGAGCCATGGAGGTGATGCAACACCAAATGGAAATGAATCCTACAAGCTCCTGAGACCTGGTTCATATGAACCTACAGCATGGGAATCAGCATGCACAAGACCCACACAAGCTCAGCTGGACAAAATCCCAGCACAGAACTGCAGAAACAAGAAGCAGATGGTGGTCAGGTAAGGAAGACCTGGCCTTGTTTAGAAAAGATAGGATAACTAGAGCTCAGGGGAGCAGTCCGCACTGAGGGGTAAGCAGGCAGGGTAATTTGGCACAATGGAATCTGGCACAAAGTGTAGAAAGCAGGCAAGGGAGGGGGCCAAGGGAGTGTCTGGTGCAATTGTGATTAAGACTGACTTAAAATTATATATGAAACACATAAAAATTCTATAAAATTAAACAGCACAATTAAAATGTCCAAAGACTTGAATAAGCATCTCAACACATAAGATTACAGATAATCATCCAGGCATGGGGTGCATGCCTTTAATTCTAGCACTTGGGAGACAGAGGCAGTGTATCCCTGTGAGTTCAAGGCCAGCCTGGTCTACATAGTGAATTCCAGAACAGCTGGGGCTACAGGGAGATCTTGTCTAAAAAGTACCAAAAAAAAAAAAATTACAAATAATAAATATGTATATGAAAAGCTACAAAATACTATATGTCATATGGGACTTCAAAATAATGAAGTTCTATAAAAATGTTGTAATGTTCAGAACCCAAGATATTAATTTTACATGACAACATGTGAGCAACATAATTTTTCCAAAACTCCTGGCAGGAATATAAAATTGAATAGCCAATTCGCAAAACTTTGACAGTTGTCTAAGCAAAACTAAACACAGGGTTTTTGTTGTTGTTGTTGTTGTTTGTTGTTGTTGTTATTTGTTGTTGTTGTTTGTATGTATGCCTGCATGTTTGTTTTGTTTCTGGTTTTGAGACAGGGTCTCAATATGTAGTCCCAGTTTGCCTGGAATTTGCTGTGTAGATCATGTAGGCTTAACTTGCTTTCACGTCACTTGTTTCTGCCTTGTAAGTGCTGAGAATAAGAGTGCAGCACCATGTCCCCCTTTACAGGTTTTTAAATCTAAATTTAGCTTTGTTTAAACCTAGAAATGTGATGCAGAATTTACCCAAATGGGCAGAAAATGCATGTCTCTAGGGGAAGAAAATTATTAGAAAAATTTTAAAGTTTATTTATTGATATTTTATTGATTTTTGTGTATCCATACATACCTCTCAATCAGTCTTAATTTCATTTATACTCCCTTCTCCACTGACACCCTCTCACAGCCCCCTTCCCTCTAGAGTTCATACATACTCTCATTTGAGTTAGGTCTTATTGTGCCCAGTTAATCTCCCTGGCCATTCCTCAGTGCCAGTTCATCCATTGAGCCCTAGCCAGCCCATTTGGAGTCTCTCACTTACAGAAGTCTAACTCTTCATCACCCAACTATAATCAGCTGCCAAATTTCTTCTATTAAATTTGGGATCTGCTATCAATTTCTGCAGTTCAATGATGTTTTTTTGTGTGGGTAAGCTTGAAAGGGTCTTGGCTATGGTGACACCAATGCTGTAGGTTCATGTGAGAGGGTCTCAGAAGCTTGTAGGATTCTATTTCCATATGGTTTTGCACCAGGTCAATGGCTCATACAATCATTTTTCCCATCTTCCACAACATTCCCTGAGCCAGGGTTGAGTGAAGCTGAAAATAGGCAACGTTTTCATGGACCCACATCCTGTAGACCTCTAATCTCCATGGTTGGACCTTTTGAGTTCCTGGCACAATGTTACTTGAGGGAGCTTCCTTGATGAGAGTTAAAGGTTAAGTAATGTCCTCTTAGACCTTTTGTACTATGTTGCATGAGTGTTAGTTACAAGGTTGAATTGTAGATGTGCTACTTAGGATTGGGAAATTCATGAAAATGTTTGTGTGCTTCCAGTTGTGGGACTCTGGGACTCTGTAATATTCTAGGTATGATGCAAACGTTGTTTCTTTATTGAGTGTTGTCTGGAATATTTGTCTGTAAATATAAGAATAACTATTTTGCAGTTAATATGCTGCTACCTTAGTAAGATCTATGACCTCTCCAGCTGTGTTTATCTGGCTATGTTTAGTGGACCACACATGAGTTTCCTCCCATTGAGTGGACTTAAATCCAATTAGTTAGACCCCCACGATAAGCATGTCACTATTGCACTGATTGTAATGGTTAATCCTGGGTGTCAACTTGACTGGACTAAGGAACAAATAAGAGAAAAGGGATGTTCAGATTGGACCACCGCAACCCGGATGGCCCTCCCCAAATGTGGCCACCTTCTGCTAGCAGGAAGTATAAAAGGCCATGGCAGAGGGAGTTGGTCCTTTTTTCTCTGTGGCTTGCCTCTCTCATCTGGTGAGTTTGTCTTGCTGCTGTGATCAACCCTCAGGATCCCAGCGTGTACTGAGACTGGCATATCTCCTGGAATCCATCGGGCCTTCAGCACCAAATTGGGACTACTGAGCCATCCAGTCTTGCAGACTGAGCAGTTCCCTGGATTCTCAGCCTCCCCAGTGCAGCATAGCTACTGTTGGACTTCTTGAACTCTGTCACATGAGCAAATCAATAAATAGCTATATATTCGTCCTGTTACTTCTGTTTCTTTAGAGAACCCTGACTAGTACAGATTTTGGTACCAGGAGTGGTTCTAGAGAAACAGAATTGTAAGGATGAATTTCTTTAGTGGGCTTGGAAGTCTCTGGAGCCAGCTCTCCAACCCAATGAAGCCTAGAGTTACTGAAGGCTATCCTGGTGGCATGAAGAGGAATGATAATCCTTGGTGCAGACTATTTGATGTAATTATGAAGATAGATCCATTTGACTCACCTAACTTGCCTCTGTGAGAAGCAAGGGATTTAGCGACTCTATATATAAAATGTTCTAGAAATTGTGGAAAAATAAGGAAAATAATGATGTTGCCTGGTTGCTCCTAGCATCTCTGGATAAAGTGATAGAGGAAAATAAGGAACTCATTGATAAAAATGACCAGCTCCAGATTCAAAACAACAGTTTAAAGGTTTCCAAGTGTGCTCTGGAAGAGAATCTTCTCTCCAGCAGCCAAAGAGCTAAAGCAGCAGAAAATCAAGCTGGAGCCCTTATTATACGTTTGGCTGATTTACAACGCAAATTTAATTCCCAGCCACGAAAAGTGTCAGCAGTTAAAGTGAGAGCACTGGTGGGGAAAGGGTGGAACCCTGAAACTTGGGATGGAGATGTGTGGGAGAACCATGATGATGAGGATTTTGAACCCTCGGATTCTGAGGGATTTTCTTTATCTGAGGAATTAATCTCCCCACCCTCAGCAGAGAATCCACACCCTGCAGATCCCTCCTCCCCACCCTTGCCTGAGGAAATTAATCCCCCCCTCCCAGTGGGAGCTGATGTCCCTCAGGGCCCAACAATTGTTGCCTCTAGACCTATAACCAGATTGAAGTCTAAGCAAGCCCCTCAAGGTGAGATAGAAAGTGTGGTCCACGAGGAGGTGCGATATACTACTAAAGAAATTAATGAGTTTGCTGATTCATTCCGGCAGAAGCCTAAGGAATATGTGTGGGAATGGATTTTAAGGGTGTGGGATAATGGTGGAAGGAATATAAAATTGGATCATACTGAGTTTATCGATATGAGCCCACTGAGTAGAGATTCTAGGTTTAACATGGAAGCTCGAGCAGTTAAAAAAGGTGTTAAAAGTTTATTTGAATGGTTGGCTGATGTATTTATTAAAACATGGCCTACTAACAGCGAGTTAGAGATGCCTGATATTCCTTGGCTTAGTATTGATGAAGGGATTGTGAGGGTCAGGCAGATGGGCATGCTCGAGTGGATTCGAAGTGTAAAACCACATTCTCCACAATATGAGGACCCAGAGGACATGCCACTCACTGAATTTATAAGATGGAAAGTACTGAGAGAGACACCAGAACATTTGAAGAGCTTTGTTTTTGCTCTATTTCTTATGCCAGATCTTACAGTTAGAGAAGTTGTGGCTCGTTTGCATAAATTAAATGTACACGTAGTAGGTCTAACAGGACCTCAGGGTAGGCGTCAGGTGGCAGCACTGAATCGCAGAAGGCCAGATGAGCGTAGTTACAGTAATTATCATAATGGGTGGCAAAGGCAAAACAATACCTATAATGGCATGACCCGAAATGATCTTTGGAACTGGCTAATTAATCATGGTGTTCCCAGGAACCAAATACATAAGAAGCCTACTAAGTTTTTATTTGATCTGTATAAGCAGAAAAGCTCTAGAACGAATGACAGGAAGTCAACATTTGATTTTAGGAGTAGCGAATCCCGCCCAGTTGACCGGTTTCCAGACTTGAGACAGTTCACAGACCCAGAACCCCTTGAATGAAGGGGTGGCCGGGTTCCAGTGAGGAAGGACCTTGTCACAATACCAAAGAGTTATGCTGTTTGCCTTCCTCCTGTCCTTCCCCAGAGGGACCTGAGGCCTTTTACTAGGGTAACTGTACACTGGGGAAAAGGAAATAATCAGACTTTTCGAGGCCTATTGGATACTGGTTCTGAGTTGACACTGATCCCAGGAGACCCTAAAAAGCATTGTGGCCCTCCGGTTAAAGTAGGGGCCTATGGAGGTCAGGTGATAAATGGAGTTTTGGCTGAAGTCCGACTCACGGTGGGCCCAGTGGGTCCCAGAACGCATCCCGTAGTTATTTCCCCAGTCCCAGAATGTATAATTGGGATAGATATAATTAGAAATTGGCAGAATCCCCACATTGGTTCCCTGATCTGTGGAGTGAGGGCTATTATGGTTGGAAAGGCCAAATGGAAACCATTGGTGTTGCCTCTACCAGGGAAAATAGTGAACCAAAAACAGTATCGTATCCCTGGAGGGATTGCGGAGATTAATGCCACTATCAAGGATTTGAAAGATGCAGGGGTGGTGATTCCTACCACATCTCCATGTAACTCTCCAATTTGGCCTGTGCAAAAGACAGATGGATCATGGAGAATGACAGTTGACTATCGAAAACTCAACCAACTAGTGACACCAATTGCAGCTGCTGTACCAGATGTGGTGTCCTTGCTTGAGCAGATTAATATGTCTCCTGATACCTGGTATGCAGCTATTGATCTGGCCAATGCTTTCTTCTCAATACCTGTTCATGAGGACCACCAGAAGCAATTTGCTTTCAGCTGGCAAGGCAAACAGTATACCTTTACTGTCTTATCTCAAGGGTATGTTAATTCTCCAGCCTTGTGCCATAACTTAGTTAGAAGGGATCTTGATCGCCTGACTCTTCCACAAAATATCACACTGGTCCACTATATTGATGATGTTATCCTGACTGGAACCACTGAACAGGAGGTAGCAGCTAGTTTAGATTTGTTGGTGAAGCATATGCGCATGAGAGGATGGGAAATAAATCCAACTAAAATTCAAGGGCCATCTACCTCGGTGAAGTTTCTAGGAGTTCAGTGGTGTGGAGCATGCAGAGACATCCCTTCTAAGGTAAAGAATAAGTTGTTGCACCTGGCCCCTCCCTCCACCAAGAAAGAAGCACAACGTTTAGTGGGCCTTTTTAGATTCTGGAGGCAGCACATTCCTCATCTGGGTGAGTTACTACAACCCATATATCAGGTGACTTGGAAGGCAGCAAACTTTGAGTGGGGCTTGGAACAGGAAAAGGCTCTTCAATCGGTCCAGGCTGCAGTGCAGGCTATTCTGCCCCTAGGGCCATATGATTCAGCAGATCCAATGGTTCTTGAGGTATCAGTGGCAGATAGAGATGCCATCTGTAATCTGTGGCAGGCTCCCATAGGGGAATCACAGCAGAGGCCCATGGGATTTTGGAGTAAGGCTGTACCTTCATCTGCAAACAGCTATTCTCTTTTTGAGAGACAGCTCTCAGCCTGCTATTGGGCCTTAGTGGAAACTGAAGGTTTCACAAAGGGCCACCAAGTCACCATGCGACCTGAGCTGCCCATCATGAGCTGGGTGTTATCTGGCCCGCCAGAGCATAAATTAAGACATGCACAGCAACAGTCCATTATTAAATGGAAGTGTCACATATGTGACGGGCCCGGGCCTGCCCTGAGGGCACAAGCAAGTTGCATGAAGAAGTTGCCCAAATGCCTATGGTACCCACTCCTGTTACAATGCCTCCTGTGGTTAAACATGCACCTAGGCTTCATGGGGTTTTCCCTATGATCAGTTGACTGAGGAAGAGAAGACTAGGGCCTGGTTTACTGATGGTTCTGCATGTTATGCAGGCACAACCCAGAGGTGGACAGCTGCAGCATTACAGCCAATTTCTGAAATAAACCTAAAGTACACTGGTGAAAGAAAGTCTTCACAGTGGGCAGAACTTCGGGAAGTGCACATGGTTGTGAATTTTGCCTGGAAGGAGAAATGGCCAGAGGTTCAATTATATACTGATTCATGGGCTGTAGCCAATGGTTTGGCTGGATGGTCAGGGACTTGGAAGGAGCATGACTGGAAAATTGGTGAGAAAGACATTTGGGGAAGAAGTATGTGGATAGAGCTCTCTGAATGGTCAAAGGATGTGAAGATACTTGTGTCTCATGTAAATGCTCATCAAAAGGTGATCTCAGCAGAGGATGAGTTTAATAATCAAGTAGATCGGATGACTCATTCTGTGGATAGTCAGCCTCTTTCTCCAGCTATACCTGTTGTTGCTCAATGGGCCCATGAACAAAGTGGTCATGGTGGCAGAGGTGGAGGTTATGCATGGGCTTGACAACATGGACTTCCACTCAACAAGGCTGATCTGGCTACAGCTGCTGCCAAGTGCCAGATTTGCCAACAGCAGAGACCAACATTGAGCCCCCAATATGGTGCTATTCCCTGAGGTGAGCAGCCAGCAACCTGGTGGCAGGTTGACTACATTGGACCACTTCCATCATGGAGGGGACAGCATTTTGTCCTTACAGGAATAGATACTTATTCTGGTTATGGGTTTGCCTTTCCTGCACATAAGGCTTCTGCCAAAACTACCATCCAGTGACTTACACAATACCTTATCTACTGTCATGGTATTCCTCACAGCATTGCTTCTGACCAAGGAACTCACTTCACAGCCAAAGAAGTGAGACAGTGGGCCCATGGTCATGGTATTCACTGGTCTTACTATGTTCTCCACCACCCAGAAGCAGCTGGCTTGATAGAACAATGGAATGGCCTCTTAAAAACACAGTTACAGCGCCAATTTGGTAGCAATACCCTGGAGGGCTGGGGCAAGGTTCTCCAACAGGCAGTATATGCTTTGAATCAGCGTCCACTATATGGTACTGTTTCTCCTATAGCCAGAATTCATGGGTCCTGGAACCAAGGGGTAGAAGTGTGAGTGATTCCACTCACTATCACCCCTAGTGACCCAATAGGAAAATTTTTGCTTCCTGCACTCACGACCTTGCGTTCTGCTGGTCTAGATGTTTTGGCTCCAAATGGGGGAGTGCTTTGGCCAGGAGATACAGCAAATATTCCATTGAACTGGAAGATAAGACTTCCCCCTGGCCACTTTGGGCTTCTACTACCCTTAAGCCAACAGGCTAAGGAAGGGATAACTGTAGCAGGAGGAGTGATTGATCCAGACTACCAGGAGGAAATTGGACTTTTTCTCCACAATGGGGGCAAGGAAGATTATGTCTGGAAGGTAGGAGATGGTGTAGGGCGCCTTCTGGTGCTACCATGTCCAATGATTAATGTCAATGGGAAACTCCAACAACCCAAACCAGACAGGACTATAAAAGTCCCAGACCTTTCAGGGATGAAGATATGGGTCACTCCTCCAGGAAAAGAGCCAAGACCTGCAGAGGTGCTTGCTGATGGTGGAGGAAATACAGAGTGGGTAGTAGAAGAAGGTAGTCATAAATATCAGCTGAGGCCACGGGACCAGTTACATAAATGTGGATTAAAATAGATATTAACTTTTGTCCTATTTGGTTAAGAATGTGTTTTTTCATATATATATATATATATATATATATATATATATATTAAACAGATACTTGTGTTGTTCCCTTTTGAATGCATAACTGAGATAAGTGTTAAGTGTTGTCATATTTAGGTTATTAGATACTGAAAGGCTAAGTGTTCCTCAAGGACATTACCACCTACTCTAAGATATAATGCTTTGATATTGCACATGAGACACTTATAACATGTTAGGTGGAATTATGACCTTGCCATTGCTTGCAATTGACATTTAAGCATAACGTAAGGAGAGGCTATTTATTGGGTATCAAGTTGACAAGGGGTGAACTTGTGATGGTTAATCCTGGGTGTCAATTTGACTGGAATAAGGAACAAATAATGTTTGTTTATTGTTCAAAAAATAAGAAAAAGGATGTTCGGATTGGACCACCTCAACCCGGATGGCCCACCCCAAATGTGGGCATTACCTTCTGCCAGCAGGGAGTATAAAAGGCCACGGTAGAGGGAGCTGGTCCCTTTTTTTCTGCGACTTGCCTCTCTCATCTGTTGATTTTGTCTTGCTGCTGTGATCAACCCTTCGGATCCCAGCATGTATTGAGTCCGGGATATCTCCTGGAATTCATTGGGCCTTCAGCACAAGATTGGGACTGCTGAGATATCCAGTCTTGCAGACTGAGCAGTTCCCTGGATTCTCAGCCTCTCCAGTGTGGTGCATCTACTGTTGGACTCCTTGAATTCTGTCATGTGAGCAAATCAATAAATTGTATATAGCTATATATTCATCCTGTTACTTCTGTTTCTTTAGAGAACCCTGACTAATACACTGATGTAGTAAGCTGCGCCAGACATTGATGGGGATATTTGGTCTTAATGTTGGGTTTGGACCATTAATTGTTCTTTTCCCTCAGTAACTTCCATAGAGCTCTCCAAAGATGTGAGAACTAGCCTTCAGGGAAGGTAGCTTCCAGGTCAGTTCCAGCCCCACTGCTCCAATTCCAGACTCCAAAGAATGCCTGTCTTAAACAATAGGGTTTACCTTCAGGTTCTCTGTGACAATAAAGGGTTGTGGCAATAGCTTATGTAATTTTGGGAGTCTCTTGGTCAATGTGACCAAAAAGTAAATGGCAAGTTTTCTTGTTTGGCATTGTTTCTTGCTATGTAGCATTCAGCTTTGCACATGGATTCATGTAGAGATTTTGTGTGTGTAATTTGCCAATGGTTTGTAAGATTAATATGATTCACTCAGGTTGTTCACCCTAGCTAGGCATTATTTAACTCTACTCTTTCCACCTCTTCTTCTCCCCTTCTCCTCCTCCCTTTATGTCTTTTTTATTTTTGTATGTTTGAGATAGGGTCTCCCTGTGTAAGGGAGGCCCACACTGATCTCCATCGTTAGGTCCCATTGTTATTCTGTAGTTATTACTTACCCTAGGACAATGTATACTGAATAAATTAGTCACTTCTATGAGAGAAAGATTGGGGGAAATTCAGCTGATGACCTTAAGAACACATTATACCCTATTTGATCCACACTGCTTAAACAGCCAATATAATGATTTAGACCAGGACAATTCTGTCTAAGCTAGACAGGAGGGAGAAACCAAGATTGTCCTCTCAAGTAGCAAGAGAAATGGGGGAATGCAGGGCAATGAGTTAAAAACATATTTTACTGACCATACCAAAGCTTCCATCCTAGGCAAAAGGGGAACTTCCACCTATACCATAAAGTTAAAAATAAAAGCTGCAGGAAAACTCTATAGCGATCAGGATAAACATGTTTTTTGAAATAACTGTTGTGGTTAGTGCAAAGGCCAGTTAAGTTTGTTTTTGACACAACAATCCCAGGAACTATAGGTTTTCATTAACCCAACAATTCCAGGAAATATACCATGAATATTGTCCCCCTTCACTGCCCACCCTCAGGGCTCTTACAAGCCTGCCAAACCCACAGTCTACCCCCATGTGTTTTTGCTGAGTTATACAACCCCACCAATCCTGTACTACCAAGGCTTGGAAACCCCCCAGCTTGTGATTTTTTCCCCTTAAAACGAGTGCCTGTACAGAGCCTCAGGGCTCTTCCCAGCCCTGCTGTGCCAGGGAAGAGCTCAGCCTTAAGCTTGCTGATAAAAGAGATTCTCTGCCTTTGCATCAGTGTCTCCTCTCCTGGTGGTCTGCGAGGGTCTTGGACTCAGGGCATAACACCTGTTTCCCCTGTTAGCCAGGAACTCCCTTTAGACCAGGCTGGTCTTTAACTAACAGAGATCCACCTGCCTCTTCCTGCCTAGTGCTGGGATTAAAGGCATGCAACACTACGCCCGGCTCTTTTAGGTATAAAAATTTGGTGCTTATCAACAAATGAGGGAGACCATAAAAGTTTGTTTTGCTGAGTCTGTCTTTCACTTAACATAAGAGATTTTAGTTCCATCCATTTACCAGCAAATTTCATAATGTTTCATAATGTCCTTTTTTTTTTTTTTTTCCTGCAGAGTAGAACTCTGTTGTAGAAATTCCTTCCAGGAGTGATCCAGCCACCTGATGCCTCACTCCTCCACTCCTGAGCTTCCTGTATTATTACAGAAATTCCTCCCAGGAGAGATCTACCCTCCCCCACTTCCTGCTCGACTAACTATATGTCCATCACCAAGATTCCTTAGACTACAGTCTAGGGGAAACCTATTTTACCTACACACTCAAGATTACCTACAGAGTGAATGAGAACAACAACATTCTTCTATTCCTCCTTTAGAAGAGATACAGAGCCTTGCCTGCCCCAGCCCTGGGCTCCCAAGATCAGCAAGACAAAGAGACTACTTAAACCTCAGTCTAGACAAAAAAAACAAGTTTACTTTAACATCTCTACAAAGTGAAAACAGGGGGCACCATACACAAGGCTGCACACAAGTTTATGTCACATATCAAGTGGAGGTTCTCCCCTCCCCCAGTTCAACTCTGAGCTCAGGAATGAACTCTGCCCTCCAGACCCTTGAGACAGCTTACATACTGTGTCTAGCCCCTCCCCTAAAATGATGTCAGCAGCTTCCCAAGTCCTGTGTTCCACACTTCCCATAGTTCTGTGGTCCACACCAGCATCAGGGATCTTCTTCTGAGCCCTCCCTTAGGAGGGCAGGGCATCTTCAGAATAATTCTTACTCCACAAACTGCGTGATGTAAATGCACATTTTCATTATCCAGCCATTAGTTGAGGGACACTTAGTTTAATTCTATCTCTTTTGTATTGTGAAAAGAGATGCAATAAGCATGGATGTGCAAGTATTCCTGAAATAGGATTAATCCTTTGGGTATATGCCAAGGAGTGGGTCAAGTAGTAGGTTTATTTTTCAGCCACCTCATATTTCAGAAAGGGACCGAGAAGACTCAATGAAGAAAAGACAGAATCTTCAGCAAATGTTGCTGGCAAAACTGGATCACCACTCGTAGAAGAACAAAATTAAGTCCCTACCTCTCACCATGTACAAAAATCAATTCTAAATGGATCAAAGACCTCAATATGAAAACAGAAGCTCTGAAAATGATGGAAGAAAATGTAGGCAGAAGTCTACAAGACATAGGCATGTAAATCAGACAGCAGAAGCACAAAAAGTAAGAACCACAATTGACCAGTGGGACTTTATTAAACTTAAGAGCCTCTGTACATCAAAAGAAACAATCGAGGGAAGTGAAGAGAAAACCCACAGATTTGGAAGAAACCTTCACTAGCGATACATCTGATAAAGCATTAATACCCAGAGTATATAAGCTACTCAAAAAACAAAGGAGTTGCTGGGCGGTGGTGCACACCTTTAATCCCAGCACTTGGGAGGCAGAGGCAGATGGATCTCTGTTTGTGAGTTCAAGGCCAGCCTACTCAAAAGAGCAAGCTCCAGGCCAGATGAGGCTAAAGGGAGACCCTGTCTCAAAAAGACCAAAAACAACAACAACAACAACAAAAGACCAAAAAACCCAAAAAAGTGGGCGAAGTAATTAATCAAATAAAACACAAGAATCTCTTTTTCATGACCTGAGGAGCGTCTATCTTCCCTGCTCCTGTGCAGAGGACCTCTTGGCTTCTTCACTCTGCTGATTTCTTGACCTAAGGATCAGAGAGCATTTGCCTTCTCTGATCCTGTGCAGAGGGCGTTGCCAATTTGCCACTCTGCTGAATTCCTGACCTAAGGATCAGAGGGCGTTTGCCTTCTCTGATCCTGTGCAGAGGGCCTTTTGGGTTTGCCACTCTGCCGATTTCTTTTCTTCTCTGCTCCTCAGGTCCCAAAGTTTATTTTTATATGCCCTAAAACTAATACATGCTATGCAAGTCTAAGCTAATGATGAAAAAAATAACCCAACTTCCCCGTAAATATTTTTCAGAAAATTCACACCTAAAATTATTCTTTTTTTTTTTAATTTTTTTTATTATTTATTTATTTATTTTTGTATGTGTATGAATGTACTGTCTGCATGCAGGCCTGTGCACCTGTGTCGTGCAATGCCGTGGAGGTCAGAAGAGGGTCTTGGATTCCCCTGGAACTGGAGTTCTCCTGGAATTGGAGTTACAGACGGTTCTTAGCCGCCATGTGGGTGCTGGGGATCGAACCCGGGTCCTCTGCAAGAGCGTCGTTGCTCTTAACCGCTAGGCTATCTCTCCAGCCCCCTAAAATTATTCTTAACATCAAAAATAACAAAACAATCAATAATGATGCAACCATTTAGTTGAGACTTCAAGAAACTGAAACAATAATAGTACAGACATTCAGCTAAGTACTTTAACAGTTTTGCAGCAAAGCAAAGTAAATATTAACTTTTAACTCTGAGGTTTCCATTCTTTACGCCTTGTGGTTACATAGGTGCTGGACAGTGTACAAAATGAGCTTTAAAGCTTTAACAATAGAGAACTTTATTTTTTTTTTTCACTTTAGTTCCTTGTTCACTCAATCTGTAAGTAATTTTGTGACTGGTGTAGACTTGATTCATATCTTGTTTTTATTCTAGTCATTGTTTTCCTCAGTTTCTGTTTTTAACACTTTCTGCTAAGGTGATTTTTCTATGGGCTATTAATCTTTAATTCGGATCACTAGAATCCACTGTTTTACTGTACTTAGTTTCACTTTGCCCTACAATCCTCTTTTTAGGTTAAATCCGACCAAGAAATCAAAATTCCTTTCTTTATTTGGGCATTCTGTGCATGACACAGTTTCTGTAGGGTTCTTAATTACTGCTGTATCATACGTTTAAGTTGTGTACACAGTGCCATTATTTCTCACAAAGTACTCATTTCTAGAAAAGGCAAAAGTGTCAGTTCAACTACCTGAGGCAGAAGCAGGTTCCCTAACTGCTAGAAAGCTGAAAATCAAGCAGGCCAGGAAAATAAGAATTAATATGATAAGAAGAATTATTAAAAATCAAGGTCAGCTGGAGAGCAGACTTCAGCCAGATGAGTCAGGTCACTGGAACTTTGTCAAGCAGTGAACCTTTCACGAATGGCTCTGCCATTCAACAGTGCTAATAATTCAGGAGATGCAAATTAAAACCAGTTTAAGATTTCCTCTTACCCCAGTAAGACTGGCTAAGAATAGGAAAACAAATGACACCATTTGCTGGAGAGAATGTCTCATTCACTGCTGATGGGAAAGCAAACTCGTGCAACCCCTATGGAAAGCATTATGGAGAATATTTTAAAACTCAGATTAAACTTACCACTTGATTCAGTCATACAACTCCTGAAGACTCATCCTATTGCAGAGAAACCTGCAAAACCATGTTTACTGCAGCTCTCTTCACAATAGCAAAGAGCTGGAAGTGACCCAAGTGTCCCTGAAGATAAGTGGATAAAGAAAATGTGCTACATCTATACAATGGAGTTCTATGAAACATTAAAGAAAGATGACATCATGAACTTTGCACATAAATGGATGGAACTAGAAGCCACTGTGCTAAGTGAAATAACACAGTCCAATAAAAAAATGGAAAATGGTATCCCTCATTTGTGGATACTAGCACCAAATCCTTAGTTGTAAGAAAACTGAGTAAAACTAATATTATATTTCTTTATAACTGAAAGCAACCATACTGTTAAAATGTGAATCACTTAACGGGCTCTAGAATTAACTTACTACTTATTTTCAGGCTTTGGAATTTTGGTATATGGGTGGAGGGTATGTATACATATTTTAGAGAAATATAAAATTAGAGGGAAATGTGAATTCCTAAACATGTTTTAGAATTAACTTATAGTTTATTTTCAGACATCATAATTTTGACATATGATAGATAGATAGATAGATAGATAGATAGATAGATAGATAGATAGATAGATAGATAAATAGATATATGCAATACACATTGGAAGGATCAACAACAACAAAAGAACTGAGTCAAAAAACTGACTAAATGAGTAAACCTTTGCATAGAAAAACTTTAAAAAGACTGAGAAAAAGATGCAAGACATGTATGGCAGAACGTATGAACTAGGGTTGAGTGGGGGCATGGAAGGGGGGATGAGTTTAAATTGGATCGAGAAACATTGTATGAAATGCAAAAATCTTAAATAAAAATATTTTTAAAAAGAATCTCCCATACTGCTTTCCATAGCAGTTGCTATAGCCTGCAATCCCACTAACAGTGAATGAGCATTTCCCTTTCCTTAAAACCTTTCCAGCATTTTGCGTCATTTGTTTTCTTGATCTTAGCCAGTCTGACTTGGGTAATATGAAATCTTAAAGCGGTTTTTATTTTCATTTCCCTAATTACTACTAATGATGAACAATTTTTATTAAAATGTTTTATATACATCATTTTATTGACCATTTGTACAATTCATACAATAGTTCTCAATCAAACACAGTATCCCCATGCCCCAAACCCCCATAAGAACTCATATATTACACGATCCAAGCTAAACCCTATTCAGTCAAGCACCTGAACCCAAAAGTCTTTCTGTGCAACAGATCTCCTGGAGTCTAGTCAGCACATCTAGAAATCCAGATAAGGCATACTCTTCTTCACCCCAAAGTACTCTGTCTCTTGTAGTTCTCAGAGTAGGGCCAGTCCCCCGCCCATTTCTCTAGGTCCACTCTGAGACCCTGTCTGTATCGGCATGGGTCCCACATCTGACTGTAAGCTTTCACAAGTTCACATGTGAAAGCTTACAGTCAATTGTAAACCACTGTTTGTCTAAGTCTATTCAGCAGCTATGGGTCTTACAATCTTTCTGCCCCAGCTTCTGCAATAATCCCTGATCTGTAGGTGGGTGAAGATAAAAATAAGTGTCCCATCCAGAGATACACGCTCTGGAAGCTCCCATTATTTGAACCTTTACTAGTTGTCACCTTGTGTTTGCATCACACTCTATTGTGTAAGAATGGGGGATCAGTGCTCTCCAAGGGAAGAATTGAGGGATGCACTCATTTTCTCTCTGCTCTTCATTCTACTTGTAGAGGTTCAACTGTTGGTGTCCCTCTAGGGAATGAGGACCTTTCAGATGTATATTTTCTATGTCTAACCAGTTGTGTGATTCTGCAGTAGCCTCCATCTGTTACAAAGAGTAGCTTTTTTTTTTTTTTTTTTTTTTAATAAGTGGCTTACGATATGCCCTTTGTTATTTTGTGGTAAGAAATTTCATTTGTCCAGAGATCTGACAATAGCCTTTTCTCTAAGCTCTACATCCTCTCTAGCCCTGTGAATTTTCTTGATTCTTTGTTTTTGAAGTTTATATATTCTGGATATTAAACCTCTGTGTTAAACTCACTGAAGAGAGGTTTTCCCACTCTGTGGATCTTCTCTGCACTTCTTTGGTGGTTTCTTTTGCTGGACAGAAACTTTTGAGTTTAATGAGGTCCCACTTGTTGATTGTTGACCTTAGTTCCTGAAAAACTAATGCCCGACTTAGTCCTTTGCTGCACCTATACCTTGTAGGTAATTACTGCTGTTTTCTTCTAACAGTTTGTTTCAGGTTTCACATTGAGTTCTTTGATCCATGAGGAGTTAACTTTTCTGCAAGGTAAACAAAAAAGAAATAAAGCTTAGTTTAATTCTTCTACAGATGCTGATCCACTTTGCCAGCACAATTTCTTATTCACATTGTCAAATATCGGATGGCTGTAATTGAATGTATTCAAATTTAGATCTTCAATTTTGTTCCATGATCTTCAGGTCTATTTTTGAGCTGATACCATGATGGTTTTCTTTTATTGTTGTTGTTTTTCATCTTTTACTAAAGCTGTCCAATATTGTTTGGAATCTGGTATAGTAATTCCATTGCATCACTGTTTGTGGTTAGGGAGGATTTAGCTATTCAAGGTTTTTTGTGTTTCCACATGAATTAGGTTTTTTTAAATAATTCTGTGAAGAATGTCATGTGGATTTTGATTTGGATTGCATTGAACCTATATATTACTTCAGGTAGTATGATTATTTCCACTATATTAATTGTTCCAATCCATGAGCATGTGAGATCCTTCTATCATCTTGTATCTTCTTCAATCTCTTTCTACAAAGACTTAATTTTTTTCATTTCAGGTTTATTCCAAGATATATTTTTGAAGCTATTCTGAATGGGAAGGTTTCTATATACTCATTTTGACATCCTTTAGGTATAATATATCATTGCAAAAAGAAACAGTTTGAACTCTCTAATAAGTACTCCTTGGATTTCCTTCTCTTGTTTTATTGCTCTAGCAGGAATTTCAAGCACTATACTAAAATGGAGTGGAGATAGTGGACAAACGTGCCAGTTTCCTGATTTTAAGGGCAATACTTCCAGTTTTCTTATATTTAGAATGGTGTGGGTTTGTTATATATAGCTTTAATTATATGGAGTTTTATTTCCTCCACTCCAATAATGTATAGGACTTTTTTTGTTAATTTTTATTGAGCGCATTTCAGACAACATTTCTTAATCAAATTTAGACTCATTCCCCCATCCATGCCCACCCCTCGCCCCTCACCCCATGCCAGAGCTCATGGATTGTGTCATAAATGTTAAGTCCTGTCTTGCATCTTATTCTCAGTCTTTTATAACCTTTTTCGATGCAGAAGTTTACTGTTTTGTTCAGTTCTTTGAATAGGTTTCTCTCTCTTTTTTGTTCCCTTTATTTTTATTATTTTTTTTTTTTTTTTTTTTTTTTTTTTTTTTTTTTTTATATATATATATATACACCCTCCACACACAAATCAATATTACAAAGTCTGAAAATAAACTAGGTCTTTTAACCTAAAGGCATGTTGAATTTTATCAAAGGCCTTTTCTGTATCAAATGAGATGTCCATTTGCTTTCTGTCTTTGAGTCCATTTATATGGATTATTACATTTATTGATTTATGTATATTGAACCACCCTTGCATCTCTGGACTAAATCTGACTCTTTTGTGATATAATGTCCTTGTTGATGTATACCTGTATGTGGTTTTCCAGTATTTTGGTGAGAATTTTTGCATCTATATTCACTAAAAACATGGGTCTATAATTGGCTTTTTGGTTGTTTCTTTACCCAGGATTGGTATTAAAGTAATGCTGTCTTCATAGAATGACTTTGGGAATTATCTCTGTTTCTATCTTTTTCAATAACTTAAGTAATATTGGTTGCAGATCCTCTTTAAATGCCTTGTAGAATTATACAATAAATCCATATGGGCCTGGGATTTTGGGATGGGAGATTTGTGTTACTGTTTCAATTTCCTTATATGTTATGGGTCTGTTTAAGCTGTTGATCTCTTCCTGGTTAAACTTTTTGGTGATTTCCATAATTTCAGATATTCATCCATTTTTTTTTAGGTTTTAAATTTTAATATACTACAGGTTTTTAGTATTTCCTTTTTTAAATTAAATTTATTTTGGCTTACACACACAAATATAAAATTTCAAATATTACACATGTCACATGATGCTTCAGGCATGCATACATTCTTTAAACCTTAAATCCACTGAACATGTCTATTTTGTTAAACATGTATAATTTATATGTGGTTATAACTTCCACAGTTCTTTCTTTGATGGTTTTGAAATGCATGCCACATTTTCATTCATCCTACTGTAAAATCATACATGAAAGCATCATTTATTATGTAACTGCAACTTTGTATTCATTGATCAGTTTCATCCACACATCCCTTCTATCCCAGCTCTGATGTTCATGATTCTACTCTTAGCTTTTTTAACATGCCATACATAAAATAAATTTGCAATGTCTGAAAATAAAGAATAGGTTAATTCCAAAAACACATTTAGGGATTCACAGAGTCAATCTTATAAAGCAAATGTGCCCATACTAGAAATACCATAGGTTGTCTCTCACATGAAGTCCCTATTTTTTTCATTGGTCAATTCCAAAACATGTTCAGCGATTCACATTTTGACAATAGAGTTGCATTTAGGTAAAGAAAAAAATATTATTTTACATTCCTACATTACATAGCCAGCTGATAAGAAACATCAGGTGTTATATGTACTAAAAAAGAAAGAAAAAACCACAATTATTAAGTTTGCCTTATAAAGAGAGATTTGGTTCTAGGATCCACAAATGAGGGACACCATATGTCAGTTGTTTTGCTGGGAGTAGGTTACTTCATTTAACATAATGGTTTCTACTAATTCTATCCATTCACGTGCACAGTTCATGATGTTATCTTTATTTACAACTGCATAGAACTCCATTGTGTAGACATGCTATATTTTCTTTATCTGCTCATTGGTTGAGGGACACTTGGATGGGTTCCAGCTCTTTACTATCCTAAAGAGAGCTGCAATAAACATAGATGTTCTTGTGTCTCTGCAATAGGATGAGTCTTGTGGATATATACCTAGTAGTGGTATGACTGGGTCAGATAGTAGGCTCATTTTGAGTACTTTAAGAGTTGTCCACACTGATTCCATAGGGGTTGTAGGAGTTTTCGTTCCCACCATCATTGGATAAATGTTCCTCTTTCCCCCAAACCTCTCCAGCATTATAATATTTTGGATCTTTTGTCGTCTGTAATTTTGTTAATTTGGAGTTGTTCTTTGTATTTATTTTGTTTTTAGGGTTTTTTTGGCTTTTTTGTTTGTTTGTTTGTTTGTTTGGTTTGGCTAAGGCTTTGTGTCTTGTTTACCTTCTCATATAACCAACTCTTGAGCCCATTAATTCTTTGTATTGTTTTCTTTGTTTCTATTTCATTAATCTCTACTATGAATTTTGACATTTCTTCTTGTCTGCTGGGTTTTTATTTCATTGGTTTTCAACTTTCAAGTGTCTTGAGTTGCAATGTTAAGTCATTTATTTGTACTTTTTTTTCTGATTTTTTAATGTAGGTACTTAGAGCCATAAATTTTCCTCTTAGGGCTGCTTTTAAAGTGTCTCAGATGTTTTGTTGTGTTGTATTGTAATTTTGTATAATTTCAGTACTACTTTATTATTTTTCACTTTCTCCTTTGACCCACTCATTATTCAGGAATGTGTTATTTAATCTTCATGGATTTGTGTTGTTATTAGAACTTTTTCTGGTATTGATATTAAGTTCTATTATATCATGGCTTGATAGAATGTATGGAATTATTTCAATTCTTTGTATTTGTTTTGTGCTTCAATATGTGGTTGATTTTGGAGAAAGTTCGATGGGGAGCTGAATAGAAATTATACTCTTTTTCCTTCAGGGATTATCAAGAACAATAATGTTATCATCTCACTCAGCATATCCAATAAATCAGTGCTCACTTATGTCAATTAACACTGTACTACTGGTCTCTTGAATGAAAAGAAAGCATAATGCTTACAAGTAGTGCTCAAAAAATAATACTTATTGGATTCTAATGGAATACAGAAATGATTGGTGCTACTTCCTTGTACATAAGTTTGAATACACATACCAACCTTGAAGAAAAGACAAATACTGAACTTTACTTCTCAGATCACCATTTCTTTTACTCAATGCTAAAAAGTTATTGAACTATCATCATATAAAAGTACCTGAAATGCTGAATATGCATTCTCAAGTGAAAAAAGCCAGCTAAACAAAGATAAAGTAGTGGGCACATTAGGATTGTAAACTTATTCATTTCTTTTAAATGGAAAACTGTGGATTTAATAAAAGAATTGGCAGTAGCCAGGGTTATGGTGAGGGGCTGAGAAATAGGTAGAATGCATTGTCTTTCAGGACAATGAACTTAGTCTAAAAGATATGTGCCTACATATGTATTATGTACATATATATTTATAATATATGTGCATATTTATTAAAATATTGAGCTTTAATGAACACTGTATAAATTACATCTATTATTTGTAAAATGGCACTCTGCTTGCAGTTTTTGATAGTGCAGAAGAGCAAGGAGTATGTCAGTTCTCTTGCTAATGACTTTTACTGTAATAAAAAAATGCTGCTCTTTAGTAGAAATAAATACATCTTCCGTGGTGTGAAAGAAAACAGAGGGAAATATATTAGCTAAAAAAAACTAGTGAAAATACAAATACAATATCTGAACATGACTGCATGTGTAAACCTGAAGCCTATATAATAAGAAATACAATGAGAGAAAGGAGGAACCTCCCTTCTAGTTGTTCATCAGGTTAGTCCAAAAGACTCTCAAAATAACACAGGCTATTACTACACCCTTTGATTACTTCCCATAATTTGAAAATAAACTCTTGCTACTGAAGATAGTACTTTAGAAACAGGATTGGAGCAATGGAGCTGGAATTGGCCTAGTAGCCTCCTCCCTGAAGACTATCTCTCATAGTTCTAGAGTTATACTGAGCAAGCTCCTAAGGAAGAAAATCAATGGTCCAACACCAGCTTTAAAGACTTACTCCAAAAACAATGGGTAAAACAAACTATAGCAGTACAGTAGAGGTAAGTTTACATGGAGGTAATCAACAGCTATCTAATTGGAATTAAATCCTTCTTAATGGGAAGGAATTCATAGATGGCACTGTAAACATGGCTGGGAGGTCACAGATCTTACAGAAAGCCTTATCTCTGTCTTATTTCTGCACAAATGAAATTTCTTACTATATACTAAATATGGATCCTTATATTTACAAACAAGTATACCACTCACCACTCACCAAATAAGCTTCTTTCTGTAACAGATGAAGGCTGTTACACAGGCCCACAACTGCCCAGGCACAAAGAATATGTGTTTGAGAGATGCTAAAACCTAAGTAACTCATCTACAATGGAACTTCTATACCTAAGACTCATGGAACATATTGTAACAACGGGTAGAGGAAATACTAATGCATACCTCAAAAGTTAACATAAAATTTCTCATGGAGCAGAGAGAGATGCACACAGAAGGCCACAACTGTCCAAGGTGTAGAGAATAAGGAACCAACAAATATATATCCGTAGATAGGACTTCTATATTAAACCTTACCCACTCATGGATCTGGAACTACTGTGAAAGAGAGGGGTGGAAGATTGTAAGAGCCAGGATTGGTGTATGAACATAAGGAAACATAGTCTCCTAGACCTCCTGGAATTTGTCTATACGATCTTGCAGCAACTGTGAAACTATTCATAAGTCTCACGCAGACTCAATCAGGCAAAAACCCGGCATGGAACAGGGGAAATGGGACACAGGCTCCAACGTTAGCTGAGGAACTATTGGCAACTGATTACAACTGCGTAAATGAGATTTTGATATTCTTGCAGGAAATGACTGTAGATAGGCTGACTAGATTGCACAGAATGAACTTGAACTGAAGGACATCTGTGTACAAAAGTTTGACTCCATGGGCCTTAACATATATGATATAATGCATGAATTACAGTGAAGGTTTAGGGGATGTAGGTGGGTGAGGCCTAAATATGAGTAAGATTTATTGTATGAAATCCAGAAAACACACATTTAAAATACTGCTCTCAAATCATCTTTATTTAAACATTTATGAATGAAAACATTTTATGAAATTAAACAAACATTTTAACAAATAATTTTCAGGTTTGTATTGAACTTGGTGATTTCAGCAGTTTTTCTTTTATTTAACTCCTTTTCTGTATATTTTTCTAGGAAAAGTAATGGATTTCAGGCAGGGTTAAAGAGATGCCATGCAGAACAAAGGAAGGTTTTCACAGAAGATGACATGGAAAGGTAGACAATGCGCCTTCTCTGGTTGCAAACTTGAAAGCTAAATTTACATATCTTATTGTGAGGCAGAAAACAATGTTGTTGATACTGCGAGCCTACACTCTATAAGATAATCACAAGAAGAAAAGAGAAGTGAATTAGTTTAAATTTTGAGAGTTGGAGCCTCACTTCCACAGCAAGATAAGAGGCACTGTTCTTACTATGTGTACCTTGCAAACAATATACTCTCATGAAGCGCTAAAGTGCCTCCCTTCCTGTTATTGAACATTTCCAAATAATTTCCAAGAGGGTAACAAGAAATTAAATAATTCCCAATAGGATAATAAGCCAAGAATAATTTTCCGTTAAGCAGCATCTCAGTGTGCTAGAATTTGAGTTTATAACATTTGTGTCTTATCCAGCCATTTCTTTTCTAAGATAAAATTGTCTACTGGGTCATTATAACATTGGAATGCTCAAAAAGTGCGGAAATATATAATTAAGGAAAAAGCTGACACTTATCATTCTCTTAGATTCACACAGCTGGCTGTTGGAGCAGCAGTAGACCTCTTGCATCAATCTGAAGTTGATTGAAATCAGCATTGATTGCCCAGTCTGGACCATTAAGTACGTAAGCTGATTTCAGGGAAATGAAATACGAAGGATGTAGAAATCAGTATAGGAACGCTATGGGACACCGGAAAGAAATCAGGGGTCCTGAAGTAAATCAACTCATTTCTGCTTGTTAGTTAGTTATCCTTTCCTTTTTAATTCAGCAGATTTGTTGATTTTTATCTCCTCCAAATTTTCTGAATCTGAAGGATTTGAAATGTAGTGGTTCTCAGGAACTATATAATATTTGAAAAGAAAAAGGAAAAGAAGACAAATAAGATTTTTTTTGTTTTGTTTTGTTTTAATTTTATTTATTCTTTATGTGTCTGCATGCAGGTCTGTGCACCAGTGTCCTGCAATGCTACAGAGGTCAGAAGAGGACATCGGATTCCCCTGCAACTGGAGTTAAACACAGCTCTCAGCTGCCATGTGGGTGCTGGGGATCAAACCCTAGTCATCTGCAAGAGCAATCTTAACCGCTAGGCCATCTCTCCAGCCCAGACAAATAAGATTTTAGAACATATAAGAGAAGTGAGCACAGAAAGAATTTTCTCCAGAAAATAGAAGTGTAGAAAGAAAAGGAATATGTAGAGTGATTTGGAAAGTGATGAATTTTTATTCATTTTACCATAAAACGTACATTTTCCTCATATTCTGAAATCTGAGTTTCTTTGTTTTCAATTTATTATCTTTAAACATGGGACATAGCTATTTGAAGATACCTGTATTTCATCATCCTTTTGTTAATAATAAAGTAGAAATTGAAATTTTGATGAAAAATGGAAAATACTAGTCTATTGATTCATTAGTGGTTATCAAATATAATAGTTTTATGAATTATAGATTCTTAATTTGTAGTTTTATGAACTAAGCTTCTCAAACAAGCTTAAGTTAGTGATGAAAACAAAGACTTAGGGAGCAGAAAGTAAACAGAAGCCTAGAGAGTGAGGGACAAACATTTTTTTTTATTTTGGTCTTTTCGAGACAGGGTCTCCCTCTAGCCCCAGCTGGCCTGGAACTCACTCTGTAGACCAGGCTAGCCTTGAACTCTCAGAGATCCGCAGGCATCTGCCTCCCAAGTGCTAGGATTAAAGGTGTATGTCACCACGCCCAGAGGGACAAACATATTTTTTTTAATTTTTTTTATTAATTTTTTTATTTATTTCTGTATGTGTATGAATGTATTGTCTGCAAGCAAGTCTGTGCACCCGTGTCGTGCAATGCCGCGGAGGTCAGAAGAGGGTGTCGGATTCCCCTGGAACTGGAGTTCTCCTGGAATTGGAGTTTCAGACGGTTCTCGGCCGCCATGTGGGTGCTGGGGATCGAACCCGGGTCCTCTGTAAGAGCGGTTGGCGCTCTTAACCGCTAGGCCATCTCTCCAGCCCAAACATATTTTTAAAGGTGACTATTTCAATGGTGCATTATATTTTCTCACAATAGGAATTTATTTTATCATGCAGAATAATCAGAAATTGTTCCATTAATTTCTTTTTCTTCCAACAAGGAAGAAATTGTATCTTTTCTTCCATCAAAGAGGAATCATTGTATCTTAGGATTTACAAGAAAACCTTTTTAGTATTTCTATTTCTCTGAGTTTCAAAGTCTTTATGTCCTTCTAGATATTTATTCTCATCTCATTCTGTTTCTGTGATAAAATATTCTAACCAAAAGAAACAGAAGTCAGAGGATGGTCTCAAGGATGGAATATGGAAGCAACATCCATGATGGAATTCTGCTTGCTTCTTAACTGCTTAACTCTCTGTGTCCCTCCTGGCATTATGCTTAGCTAGTTTTCTTATACATTCCAGCATCACATGTCTAAAGGTGGTGCTGTAAACATTAGACTGTGCAGTAAAGGAACAATTAGTGAATAAGACCATGTACAAGAAATTTTCTTACAGGTCAATTTGATTTAGGAAGTATCTCAAGCACGTTTTACCCTCAGATATCTCTTGGGCTAGAAAAATGGCTCAGCAGTTAAGAGCACAGGCAATTCCTGCATAAGACCTAGATTTAAATCACACCACTCACATGGTGCCTAACAGCTGTCTGTAACTCCAATTCTAGGGGCTCTAACACCCTCTTCTGACCTCCTCAGTTACTGCACAACACAGGTACACTTACATACATTAGGCAATACACTCATTTATATAAAATAGTAAAACTGGAAAAGGCAAGAAATTTTTATTCCTCATTGTAATATGTATTTTTCTACATAAAATTTATAATTTATAGGTGAATAAATTCTTGATTTTTAATTCCTTATTCATGTAATATGGAGCATATGTGTTTTACTAAAGCCATAATTCTAATATTTATATTGTATAATTACATATTAAATTTTGACTTATAGTTTAAGAAACCACAAAAATTTGAATGTATGTTGTGCAATGCTCTCAGAGGTCAGAAGAGGGCATTTGTCCCCGTGGAACTGGAGTTACAGACATTTGTTAGTGGCCATATGGGTGCTGGGAACTAAACCCAGGTCCTCTTTAATCACTGAGCCATCTCTCTCCAGACACTTTAGATATACATTTGATAATTTTTTTCTTTCACTTTGAATAGTCATTCTAAATAGCTAGAAATGCTGTCAATCTATAACACACTCCATTCTATTTGCTGCAATTGATGGTCAAGTATGTTAGTGAAATAAAAATTAAACAAACATGATATTAGATCTGTGTTGGCTTGCACCTAGAAATTCAAAGTGAGGATTAATCAAAGCACCTCCATAGCTTTTCCACATTAACTTGAGCATACTTACAGCCCTGCACATATAGGGAAGCATTTGCTCTTTAATCTACTTCTCTAGCCTCTTGCATTAGTATTCTTTTTCTTTTTTTTCTTTTTTAATTTTTAATTAATTTTATTTATTTATCTATGTGTATGAATGTACTGTCTGCATGCAAGTCTGTGCACCTGTGTCGTGCAATGCCGCGGAGGTCAGAAGAGGGTGTCGGACACCCATGGAACTGGAGTTCTCCTGGAATTGGAGTTTCAGACGGGTCTCGGCTGCCATGTGGGTGCTGGGAATTGAAGCCGGGTCCTCCGCAAGAGCAGTCGGTGCTCCTAACCGCCAGGCCATCTCTCCAGCCCCATGTATTGCTTTTTGTGAGAGATCTTCCTATAGTCAGAGCTGGTGCATTAACATTCTTCAAATATATTTGGGAACAAATTTCCTAGACCTTTAAGTGTAGGGAACAAGTAGGAACAGATTCTCCTTTTCAAAGCTAGCATTGAAATTCATAAATAATTCCTATGAAGTTGAGTTAACTAAAGAAATAATTTTCTTTTTTTGCTATGGATATAATTACACTTTATATTGTTTTTATTACTGTACAGAATTAAAGAAGACAGAAAAAATAGAGAAAATTTTAACTCAAGAAAATTTAGCCATTAATATAATGATAGAGAACATTGAGGACACCAAAAATAGTTTTTAAAAATTTTTGTGAATTTCATAAATATATTTTGATCATATTTAGTTCCTGAACCCTATGTGCCTCTCTCTTATAGACCTCCTAATCAGCTTCCATGGACCCTACGACCCATGGAACTTACAGAATGGGGGGTGGAGGGTTAGAGAAAAACTAGTGCATCCCTCAATGAAATTTGGTTATAAAACAGTGTGCGATGCACACACAAGGCCAGATTGATCAAGTTTTAGAGAATGAGTGACTGCAGAGTGGGAATAGAACCCCTATATTAAAACTTACCTATGCGTGTCTTGGGGAGCATTGCACAAGTGGGGGTGGAAAGATTCTAAGGGCAAGTTTTGTCCATCAACATAGGGAAGTGAGGCTTTCAGGAAATGGAAGCATGAACATGTGAACTTGTGGCAGCAGTGGTGTACAGCACATGACCCATGCTAACTCTACCAAACAAAGCCCCAGATTAGAGCAATAAAATGGGCATTTACCTGGCCCTAGCCTGAGAAATCTTAGGGAGACTGATCGTTCAGATGAGAGAGAGAGTAATCCTCCTTTAATATCTCTAGGTAAGATTACTTGGACTCCAGTGGATAAACTTGCACAGAAGGATATCTGGGTACAAATGTTTGACTGAATAGGACTTAATTTCTATGGTGGAATACATGAGGTCCTGCTTGGGTGAATGTGGGAGCATGGAAACCGGATGGGGTTTAAATTTTATTAAGAACTGTAAGAATTATAATTAGAATTATATTTATTAAGAACTATAAGAATTTATATATGAAATATATAAATGTCAATAAAATTATTACTGAAAATGAAGAAAATTATGATCCATATTTTGTTGGAAGTATAACATATTTTCATATGTTTTAAAACAATAATAATCTGTATTTGTATGTAGATAAATAGCACACAAAGTGCATTGCTTTTCTCCCCTAACCCTAGAAAATATTATTTATCAGAATGTGTGTTAGGCTAACCTTAACCATTCTATCTTTTTTTCAATGTATATTTTTATTGAATTATGTACCTTTTGTATAAATCATCTTTATATGCCCTCCCCCATCTCCACCCCTCTGTAGTCCTCCCACCAGACATTGTGAATTCTGGCATATTTGTTAATGACTATTGAAACAAGTTAGTATACCCAGGCATCCCTCCATGAAAGTTTATCCACTAGGGTCCACTCAGCTTATCTAGAATTTCTCCCTTGAAGATCGACTCTCCTCACCCAACAGTAACCACCTGCTAATAGTTCTTTGCCTATTGTTGGGGCCTACTGCCCATTTCCTTAGTCCTGTGCTGTCCTTTTGTTCCCTTGAGTTTGCCTGTTTCTTGTGCATGCTGTCTCCATTGCTATAAATTCATATGAGCAAGCTCCCAGGAGCCTATAAAACTGTTTCTTTATGTTCAACATACCTTTTACTAACATCATGTTCAGTTTTATGAATCCCTTCATGGGAAGCTCTTCTAGCACAATTCTCTGAGGATGTTTCCTTGGTATTTGAAGACTAGTGAATTATAAAATTAATTTATCAACACCACCTACTTGACCCACACATCATTATATAGAGATGCATAACAATGGGACCACTGAAGATTTTCTTATACCTAAAGGTATTAATGAGGCACACAAAATTATGTATCTCCAAAAAGAGTTGGCCCAGCTTTAAAGACTTAGATTCACAACCAAAATTTGAAATCTTCCAAAAGAATGTGCTATGAACTTCCTGATCAGGGCTTACCCTGGGACTGGTGGATGATTCTGCAAGGGCCTTAGATCTATATCCCTCTTAAGTCATTTTCAAAATTCTTATGCTGAAGTACTTTTTTTCCCATTGGGAATAACTCATAGTTTCAATGGAACATTTTTATCAACATGCTTCTTACTCCATTTGTTTCTACCATTTTTTTTCCTATGGTTGTCTCTCTATATATAAGCTCTCAGTTTCTGTCATTCTACACTCTTACAAATTCGTGGGTTGTAGTTGAGTAATAATTGTGTTCACTCCCTCGGATAATAGTGCATTTACATTGCCAACAGGATAGTTGCAGATCTTTGACTTCCATGTTGCTGAAAAAGTCCTCAGATTTTCACATTATTAAGATATTTCATTAGTGAAGATAACAATATGCTTAGAGAAATTAAGGAATATTGTATATATTGAATTTAAGTACCATCCATGTTCTTTTTTATCAGAAAGTTTTATAATCTATCTCCTGGTATTTCTTACAATGTGTTTTCTGACAATATTTTTGGTATAGTGTATAAGTACTGGAATATTTTTTAGCCGAACAATGTATAGATGACAAATGGATTTCTTTGGACAATTTGTTTGACAATGAACTTGAATAACCAGGAAATTTCTTGTTTTCTTGTTATTAATTAAATGCTTTCTCTCTCATCTCATTTCACTTTCCTATATGAGTAACAAGGAGAAAATGCATACATAAATGTTCCTATTGAAGGATTCTTAAGTAGAACATGCTTATTATTCCTAGTTTTCATAACAAATGTAGCGGTATTATTAACCTTCCACTTCATGATGATATTTTCTCTTTTGACTTCATCAGCATCATCTTGAAGAGTGGCCTAGCTTCTAATAGAGTGCCTTTGGGTTATTTAGGCTGTCGTCAACTGTTCCCCCAATATTCTTCCAACTTACTTTCTCCACCTCAGCAAAGGATCATTCTCCATGGTGTATGTCACTATTTTACAACTACTTTTTGCATCCAGATTTATTCAAAGCATGTATTACTGAGGCGTGAGAATGAGGACTAGAATAATTTTAAAGCAAATATTTTTTTAAATTTTACTCACAGATCAACTAATTTGAGAAAAGCTTTGATGACTGTACTTAGCTCCATATTCAGCATTATATACAGATGCTGCCTGTTAAAAGCTGAGTGCTCCATTATGTGCAGATATGTACTCATGAGGTCCTAGCTGTAAATTATTACTGAAATAGTCATACCAGATTATGTACCATGTGATCTCTGTACAGCCTAGACATCTTGTAATGTGGTGAATAGTTTAGCAAGACAGGTTTGCTGAGACAAAGATATGGGTTTTTCTATGCCAGCTTCAAAAGTCAGGCAAACTAACTTCTGTTAAATCTAGTTTTTATTTAGGTGCAGAGTAGTTAAATGTAGGCAAATTTCAGGGAATTCACACATAGATTTAGTAGTCACAATTGTGCTTTTAGCCACAATAAAATTATTCTTTATACCTAAAGTGCTGTTTCACATTATGCTAAGTAGCATTAATCATTTAGAAAACATATCTCTGGATTAAAACTATCTCACGTACTTTTCAAATATCTATTTTGCTCTTCACAATTAAATTCAAAGTTACTGCACAGCTGTAGGAAGCTTCCTTTGCCAAGAGGAGGTATAACACAGCCCTGCAAAGTGAAGGGGAAGCACAGTACCTGCCTGTGGCCACTGTAGGGAGCTGACCTCTAGACACATGGATCAGTTAGTTACAGTCAGTTACTTTCATAACCCAACCTTAAAGGGACTTCCATGGGAGGGCCTAGCATGGGACAGTGAAACTTTTCCCACTCTTAGCTGTGATTTTCCACCTGCGCACAGACTGCTGGCCCCTGGACAGGAATTTCATGGTGATGGCTGATGGCCTATATTCAGCCTCTGTTCACTTACAACTCACCATACCACATCAGCTATCCAGATTGTTGGTCTAAGGACCACTTTCCAACCCACTGGTCACCCTAACGAAATGTAGGCCTGCTTCAGCCTGTATGTGTGCAAAAAATGATGACCGGGAATTCTGTAATGATGGTAATGGAAAATTCGATTTATTGCCTGCTACAGTCTGCTTTTATAAGCAAAATGATGTCAGCTCCCAGAGCCAATCACAGGCCCCCAATTCCATGCCACTGCACACTGTTGCACCACCCAGCATCATGCACCTGGGCCACATTATCTTGGGGCAGGGTCAGAGAAATCCCCTGACTCCCATCCACGTGTTGCCCTGAGGAGTGCCAGCTGAGAACTAGCCCCCAATTCAAACTGGATCTTCCTACATACAGCTCCTCAGGAATAGATTTACAGAGAGATAAAAGTCGTGTAACAAGAAAGGCAAAATAAATATTTTTTGATATTTCTGCAATAATAATCCAGAATTATAACATGTAAAAAAAAAAGATTGGGGACAGATAAATTAACAGCAGTATGAATAAGTAAATGTTGACCTGGGAGCTATTAATTTCCTAGAGTTTGACAGTCTGAATATTAGTTTTAATCATAGTACATAAATTTAAGATATTTCTTATGATATTGTAAAAGAAAGTCATTAGAAGCATATAGAAATGTAGATCTGTAGTTCCTTCAGGCTCAAGAGAGCATTACAGGGCCCAATGCATATGCTCAATTGACCTTAATCAAAGCTGTCAAGTTAAATTTATGAGTAAAGTATTTTCAGCAAATGTGACTGTAGAAATTAAGTGTGTGGATATGGGCTGGAGTGGTACTTTGTGTCATCCATTTACACACCCACAAAGGTTATGGGAATATCAATATCAAGTTGAAAATACCAAATCATAAATCTTCATAAACTATCTCATTTGTGATTTGTGGCTAGTAAAAGACTTCTTATAACACAACGTTAGGAATATTAACAATGAAGAAAAAAATATTAAATACATAAACGGTAAAATGTAAACTTGGTTTTATTATGTAGTATTAGCATATCGTTTCTTTCAGCAGATGGTGATTAACACAGAGACCCACAACCAGACAATATTCAGATAATAAGAGACTGAAAGTGTTCAACCCTGGATGGGACACCTATATCATATCTTCTCCTCTCAAGGATTAAGGATCATTGCAGAGGAGGAAACAGAATGAAAGAGGCAAAGGTAGAGAAATTCAAGGAAACTGGATAGTTTGCACCTCAGAAGTTACTTGCTCATATGAACCCATAGAGCTTAGGACAATATGAACAAAACCTGTCCAAGCCCAAGCCAGATAAGTGCCAAGCATGGGTGGGTGAAATGGAGACAACATCCCAGAATTAGATGATGATCTATCATCAATTTATGAATGGTGGGAGAGACTGAGCCACTTTTCCTTATTGGTCTGATACCTGGTAGGTTAAGTATGCTTCAAGGGTAGACTCACACCGATGAGCATTTGGGAAACATAGATTAGACTCAGTTGGCCTTAAAACACAGACAAATAATAAAAAGAGGACATGAAGTATGGTGGGTATTAAGTTGGGGATAGACTCACAGTGTCTAAATATGATCAAAATACATTATATCGAATCCCTATCTCAAAAAATTTGTAAAAGTATCTCTCATTAAATGACAGAAAAGCAGAATGAAAAACAATCCATATTTATAATATGTATGCTTAACAGTGAAGACAAGTTCCAGATTATGAGACAACACTATAAATATATAATAGAATGGAATATGAGGCCATTTGTTTAAAACATAAACAATTGATTTGAACAGCAATATCACATAGTAGCAAATTCTCACAAAGGCAATACATAATATGATAACATGATTGACAATATTTTGTCAAACCAAAAAATGTTGTTTGTCAAACAAAATTCTAATTAATTACCACATTCTATTACAAATATTCAAACAACAAAGAGGAATAAAGTTCTGTATTTCTTAGGAGTTTAAGATAAACAATCTCTTAATAAATCTACTACCCATTTATAATAAAGTATTATGCTAAGATATTTCTGGGTATTTACTGGAAGTGAACAATGTGTTAAACATGAACAGGATAGTTTATAATTCCTTTAGTAGTAATTGTCAAATATTCTAAAAAATAAATATGTGTCAATAGAATATTAGATATTCAAGGTGGGATACATTTGCCTGAATAGAAATGCTCCAGTAATAGAAAAAAAAAGTCTTTACGAATGTGAAAACCTGGAAGAACTTCAGAAACTTGTGCTGATTGAATGAAATGTAGACAAAATTATATATTGTATAATTCCATTTATATCATGTTAAAACAGATTCGTTCTACTGTAGTTTTAAGGTTGACAGAAGGGCTTCATTTTGGCTGAATAACTGAAAGGTAGTTCAAGGAAATCTTTCCACAAGAAAGAATTGTCTCTTGGTTAAATCTCATCTGTCATGTCTCTTCTTTTCTATTCTTTTCTCTTCTTCTGTGTTTTTCTTTCTTTCTTTCTTTTTTTAAATCAAATTGAACATTTTTATTTACTATCTGTACTAGGATATGTATTTATATCTAGTGAAGATTACTTTTTTGTTTTTCCTAAAATATTTGGGTGTAAAAAGATAAATTTGTTAAATTTCAATACTTATGACAGATAACTAACTACTTTTTTCTCCTTGGGACATTATCATATCACGTAATTTATACTATATAGGTATATATAATATTATTATATTAAGATTATTGTAATTAGTTTAGTGTCATCACTATCAAATATAAGCTGGCATATATACAAAATCTCCAGTTAATAGCCACACCGAATACAGAGCACAGCTGCTATTGCAATTTGTTAAAAACTTGCACATGTCTCCAAAAGGAAAGCGATGTAACATTTATTAGGTCTATGCAGTTTTTTATGTCTAATTTTCATTTTTCAAAATCTTTCTCATCTTTCACATCTTGGGTATGATACCAATCTTGTAACAACAAGATGGACAGTCCTTACTTCACAGGGAATAAAAACCATTAGGAATAGAGCTAAGCTGCTATATTGAGTCAGCGATACTAGATGCAAGTTGGAGAGAATAAAAAAAATAAAAGAAAATTAGATTAATTTAAATATTCCAAATATCGGGGCTGGAGAGAAGGCCCTTTATGCAGTTAGAACGCACCGACTGCTCTTGAGAAGGACCCGGGTTCCATCCCCAGCACTCTCTACATTGTACGGCTAAGGAACTCGTCTATTAACTCCATTTCCATGGAGAGAGGCTCCAGTTCCAGGGGAATTCGAGACCCTCGTTTTTCTGACCTCCGTGGCATTGCGACGGACACGGGGTGCACAGACCTGCAAGCAAAAAAAAAAAAAAAAAAAAAAAAAAAAAAAAAAAAAAAAAAATTAATAAATTAAAATTAATTATAAAAAGTTTGTTTATAAAAAAAATAAATAACGATATTCCTTATATATATCAGAAAATAATAGTGTTTTCATGAATTACAAGAAAATCTAATGCACCGAGGGAAACTTAGTCTTTATTTTTTTTTTTTTTTTGGTTTTGAACAGTTGGTACCCATAGGCAATTAACATAAGGAGTATCCATGTAGATCCATGTAAAACGAATTAGCAAACATCTAAGCCCAGCTCTTATACAACCCAATGTCTCCAAGTCCAGGTGAAAAGTTTGAATGTATGTGTAAGCAAAAATAAATTAAAAATCCAGTCAATTTATGCTGTGATCTCATAATCGCCCCCACTTCATTGTTCCTTACACTCTGATGTTCCCATCCCACATCTTACATGAGAGTACTTAAGCTTTGGAGGGTAGGGCGAGAGAATGTGAGAGATAGGAAGATCCAGTTTTTCTCTGAGGTGTCACATCAAACTCTTAGGTCTATCAAAGTTCTGTTTGCAATGGACTGATGGCTCATTTAAAAGTCTTTTAATTCTAGTAATAAAACACAAATACTAAGAAACATGAATCACTATAACAAGTTATGCTATGGGAACAAACATATATTTGGATGATATCTTGGTCAAGGCATTATGACTCTTTGGCAAAGGGATGGCAATGGTTTACTAATGTGGTCTATAAAGTGTCCTTAGACTAGGGAGCACTGCAGTATCACCTGTACATCTTACCCACTCAGGAAGTAGGCCATAGATCAAATTAAGATTTTATTTTTCTGGGTGTATGTGTACCAAGCTGCCACTATTGCACTACATCTTCTTTGCCATGTAAAATTGCAGCACATGAGGTGATCTCAGCATAAGTTTTTTTGTTGTTGTTTGATTGTTTTGTTTTATTTATTTTTTGAGTAACATGTTTATTTTTAAAGGATTCACAATATAAGAGCACAGTTGTTTTCAGATCACATTAACATGGCTCAGTTTGCCAGACAATTAGGTAATTGGCACTAGCATCCACAGATGAGGGATACCATTCGTCTTTCATTTTTCTGGAACTGTGTTACTTCACTTAGCCTAATATCTTCTAGACCCATCCATTTACCTGCAAAGCCCATGATGTCATCTTTCATTACCACTGCATAGAACTCCGTTGTGTAGATGTACCATATTTTCTCTATCCACTGTCAGTTGAAGGGCACATAGGTTGATTCCAGCTCTTTGCTATTGTGAAGAGAGCTGCAATAAACATGGCTGTGTATATCTCTATGGTAACAGGAGACTTGTGGGTATATACCCAGGAGTGGTGTGGTTGGGTCAGGTGGCAAGTTCATTCCGAGTCTTCCAAGGGTTCTCCACACTGCTTTCCATAGTGGCTGTACGATTTTACATTTCCACCAGCAGGGGATGAGGGTTGCTTTCCCCACAAATTCTCCACAACTTGGTGTCATTTGTTTTCTTGATCATAGCCAGTCTTACTGGAGTGAGATGATATCTCAAAGTGGTTTTAATTTTCATTTCCTTAATTATTAGTGACGTTGACCACTTTTTAAGATGTTCCTCATCCATCTCTAACTCCTCACTTGTAAAGTCTCTGTTCAGCTATTTGATCCAACTTTCTTTTGAGTGGGTCATTAGTTTTCATTCTTCTTTGTTTTTTGAGTAGTTTATATATTCTTCAAATCAATGCTTTGTCAGATGTATCTGCAGTGAAGATTTCCTCCCACTCTGGATTTTTCTCTTCACTTCCTTGATTGTTTCTTTTGATGTACAGAAGCTTTTGAGTTTAATGAAGTCCCACTTGTCAATTGTTGACCTTAATTCTTGCACAACTGCTGTCTGATTTAGGAAGTCTTTTCTTACACCTATGTCTTGTAGTCTGCTACCAACTTTTTCTTCTATCGCTTTCAGAGTTTTGGGTTTCACGTTGAGGTCTTTGATCCATCTAGAGATGAGTTTTGGGCAGGGCGAGAGGTAGGGATTTAATTTCATTCTTCTACAAGTGGTGATCAAGTTTTGCCAGCACCACTTGCTGAAGATGCTGTCTTTCCTCCATTGTGTCTTCTTGGCCCCATTGTCAAATATGAGGTGGTTGAAATTGTATGTGCTCAAGTTTGGATCTTCAGATTTGTTTCATTTGTCAACAGGTCTGTTTCTGTGCCAGTACCAAGCTGTTTTTATGATGATAGCCCTGTAGTATAGTTTGAAGTCTGGTATAGAGATCACCCCTGTGTTGCTCTTTTCTCTAAGGGTTGCTTTGGCTATTCGAGGTCTTTTGTTTTTCCAAATGAAATTAAGAACTTTTTTTTCCAAGCCTGTGAAGAAACTCTTGGGGATTTTCATTGGGATTGCATTAAATCTATACAAGAGTTTGGGTAGAATGGACATTTTTACTATATTAATTTTCCCAATCCATTAGCATGGGAGGTTTTTCCATCTTCTGATGTCACCTTCAACTTCCTTCTTCAGGGGTTTAAAGGTTTTTTTTGTAGAGATCTTTGGTGTCTTTGGTTAGGTTTCATCCTAGGTATTTTATTGTTTTTGAGGCTATCGTAAGTGGGAAGGTCTCCTTGTATTCCATCTTCAGTTGCTTGTTGTAAAGAAAGGCTACTAATTTTTCTAGGTTAATTTTGTATCATGTCACTTTACTGAGACTCTTAATCATTACTAGGAGTTTTCTGGTGGAGTTTTTAGTATCCCTTAAGTAAATAATCATATCATCAGCAAATAGGGATAGATTGACTTCCTCTTTTCCAGGTAGTACTCCTTCAATTTCCATTTTTTGCCTTATTGCCTTAGCAAGTGTTTCAAGCACTATATTGAAGAGGAGTGGTGACAGGGGGCAGCTTTGCCGAGTTCCTACCTTTAAAGTGAATGCTTCTGTAGTTTCCCCATTTAGGATGATATTGGCTGTAGGTTCCTGTATATGGCTTTGATTACATTGAGGAATGATCTCTCCAATCCAATTCCCTCTAGGACTTTAAGCATGAAAGGATGCTGAGTTTGGTAAAAGGCTTTTTCTGCATCAATTGAGATGATTGTGTGGTTTTTGTCTTTCAGTCCATTTTTGTGTGTTATGATATTTATTGATTTTCATGTCTTGAACCATCCCTGCATCTCTGGTATGAATGCAACTTGGTCTTGATGGATGATCTTCTTGATGTGGGTCTGTATGAAACTTGCAAGTATTTTATTGAGAATTTTTGCATCTATATTCATTAATGAGCTGGGTGTACAGTTCTCCTTTTTGTTTCTATCTTTACCTGGTTTTGGTATTGGAGTGATGCTGACTTCATAGAATCAATTTGGGAAAATTCCCTCTGTATCCTTCTGAACAATTTGAGTAATGCCGTGAAACCATCTGGGCCTGGGCTTTTCTTTAGTTGTGATGTTTCTTACTACATCTTCAATTTCTTCATGTATTATGGGTCTGTTTAAGCTGTTGATCTCTTCTTGGTTGAACTTTGGTGAGTCCCAGGATTTCAGATATTCATTCATTTGTCCTAGGTTTTCAAACTTAATAGAGTATAGGTTTTTGAAATATTCCCATATGATTGTCTGGACCTTTTCATTGTCTGTTGTGATATTTCCCTTTTCATCATGGATTATATTGATTTGGAGTTGTCCATGCTTTCTTTTGGTTAACTGTGCTAGAGGACTGTCTGTCTTGTTTATTCTCTCAAAGAACCAACTTTCTAATTGCTGATTTTTTTTTCTATTGTTTTCTTTGTTTCTATTTCATTTATTTCTGCTCTGATTTTTGTTATTTCTTCCTGTCTGTTGCATTTAGGATTCATTTGTTGTTGTCTCTCAGGAGTTTTTAGCTGCAGGGTTAGATTGTTCCCTTTTGCTCTTTCTGTTTTTCTAATATAGGCACCCAGGGCTAAAAACTTACCTCTTAGTGATAAGGTGAAAGGAAGCAACACACATCTTTCATTTTTTACCTTAAATATTAATGGACCAAACTTCCCAGTCAAAAGACATAGACTGGGAGATTGGATTAGGAAACAGGAACCCATCTATATGCTCTCTACAAGAAACACAACTCACCCTCAAGGATAGGCACCACCTTAAAGTGAAAGGATAGAAAAAATATTCCAAGCAAATGGTATCAAAAAGAAAGCAGGTATTGCTATTTTAATATCAAACAAAATAGATTATAAAGAGATCAGAAGACACAAAGAAGGCCATTACGTCTTTATCAAAGAATAATTGACCATGAATATTTCATGATCATGAAAGTTATAGGCCAATGGCCTTTCTTTGGGGGGCTTTTAGATCCTCCTTTGCCAACAGCTCCTGGTAGAGTAGTCCACAGCTGTCACTGAAGCCTTTATCTACCAATGCTTTGTTTTGTATCCATAAGGCAAAATTGCATCCTGGATGGAGGATTCCTTCCCTCTCTTTGTTTAATTTTTTACGTATTTTTATTGAACATTTGTAGAACTCACACAATGGTTTCCAATCAAACCCAATCCCCCCCCATACCCCCAAGCCTCCATTAGAACTCATCCATTACATGAAAGCTAAGCCCCATTCAGTCAGTTTCCCAAACCCAGATGTCCTTCTGTGCACATAAAGCCACTGGATTCTAGTCAGCATATCTAAGAATCCTATGTAAGGCATAATTTTCCTCACCCAACAGTACTCAGTCTCTTGTAGTTCTTAACACAGAGCCAGTCCCCCACCCATTTCTCTTGTTCCACCTTGAGACGTTGTCCCACTTCTCATGGGTTCTACCTGATGCCAATATTGTCACATGTTCACATTTGAAATCTTACAGGTTACTATAAGCCACTGCTTCTGTACATTCATGCACCAGCTCTGGCTCTTAAAAACATTCTTCCCCAAGTTTGTCAATGATCCCTGAGTCATGGGTAGGTGAGGTTAAATATAGGGACCACTTCCAGGGATACAGACTCAGGAGGATCCAATTCTTTGAGGTTTGACTAGTTGTGGCCTTTTGTTTGCATCACACTCCATCCTGTAAGAAAATTTTACTGATAAGAATTGATGGGATGCATTCATTTTCTCTCTGTCCCTCATTCTGTGTGTAGATGTTTAATTGTAGATGTATCACTTAGGAATGGGGATTTTTCAGTTGTGTCTGACCAATTGTGGAATTCTGCAGTAGCCTCCATCTGTTGCAAAGATTAGCTTTTTGATGAGTGGTGTAAGATATGCTTGTCTGTAAATATAAGATTCCATAGTTAGTGTATGGTTATAAATTTCATTTGTTTAGAGATATGACAACAATAGCTGTTTCTTTAGGCTCTCTGTCCAGCCCTGTTCATTTGGCTGAGTTTATAGTGGCTGTCATGGATTCACTGCCATTGAGAGGGTTCTAAGTCCAATTAGATACCTGTTGACCATCCTACAGACCACAGTGTTTCTAATGTACCAATAGAGGTGGTTTGCTGGGCAGTTCATCAAGGTTGTTAGGCTTTAGAGCTGGGTTGTACCATTGGTATATTTTCTCCTTTAGCAGTGTACACAATGTCTAGCACTATGAGTGCTTAGGTTCAGGTAGAAAAAGACTTCCAAGTCAGTTTCTGATCCATTAATCTAGGTTCTGTCCCTGAAGCATGTCATGTTCTGAACAGTATGGTCTTATTTTCTATTTCTAGTAGATAATCAAGAACTTTAGAGATAGCCTGGATTGTTTTGAGAGTCACTTAAATCACTCTCACCAATTATTCAAAGGGAGTATAACTGCATTCCCCACACTGCCATCCATAGTGGTTTGCACTAGCGTGCATTAGCAACAGTGAAGAATGAGTGTTCCCTTTTCTCAGGATCCTCACCAACATGTTATCCTCTGTATTACAGTGTTCCCTGCCACACAGCCCCCAGTGCACTAATCTTCATATGGTGTTTGTGAATTTCTCATGAATTGTCATGGGCATCACATCACACTCTGGGATTCCTAGCCTCCCAAGGTCTATTCATCTCTAGTCTTTCTTCTTCCTTTTCCACCCCTCACCTCACTCTCCACCCCCAGCTCCCCCATCATCCCCAACCTCTCTTCTCCTGACCTCCCCCATCTCACACCATGCTCCCCTCTTTATATACCCCTCCCACTCCCAACCCAAAACCCCCTCTATTGTCATCTGTTCCTTACTGCCCGACTCTTTCTGATTATTTCTTTTTCCTTTATCTCCATGTATCCTTTCAAATTTCTTGGTTCCTGGTGTTACATCATGACATATACTCTCTTAAAGGGATTGGCACTACAATCCACAAATGGGGGAGACTATACATCACCTGGTTTTCTGTCTTTGTGTTACTTCACTCAAAATAATGTTCTCTAGTTCCATCCATTCACCTGTGAATTTTGTAATTCCATATTTTCCTATTGCTGAGTTGTACTCCATTGTGTACCACATTTTCTTTTTCAGTTTATTGGTGTTGGGACAGTTATATAGGTATTATTTAAGCAAAAGCACTTAAGAGCAGTTACCTAACAGCCAAAGCCTTGATCCCTGCTGTTATTTTCATAGACCTGGACTGTCTTTGATCTCTCAGAAAAGAACTTTGATCTGGATTGTAGCCTGAGGTTACCTTGTCCCAATTATCTTCCCCAGCCCCCAATTGTGTGTATGTGTCCCAGTCCATGCCTGAGTTAGTATAAAAGCCTTGAGTTTCAACATTAAATGTGAGTCTATTCACCTGGACCTCACCCACTAAGTCCATCTTTAATTTTCTTGGATAATCTCCCATGGTCCCCCTCCCCTCTCCTTGCCAGGAGCTAAGCCTAGAGACTGTCTGCCTGCAGACAGGAGACAGCCTTGAATCTTGCAGTCCTGTAGAATTGCCAGCTGGCTCAAGGACAGAAGAAAATCATGTGGATTGCATCCACGCATGACTAAAGGACTATCAGATGATTAGTAAACTACCAGCAAATGGCACCCAGAATGTGCAGTTTGGACTCTCCTCCAACAGGAGGAAAGAGGTATTTCTGGGCTGTCTCTCTCAGCCCCTTTTTCCTCCCATGAAGAGAAACTCTTGGAGGGTTTTATTGTTAAAAGGAGGTACCCCCCCAATGTTCAATCAGGGTAGTGGCCAGGCTCTGACCAACCTCCATGGACAAACTCTCTTTTCCACAAGAGGTTAGTCTTTGATCTGTTTTTTCCCCTACATAATTTCTCCTCTGTCTGACCAGGCTGTGGCATATGTCCATGGAAAAAATTCCTTTTATCACAAGAGATTAATCTTTTAATCTGTTTTCAGTATTTCTCCTCTTTATGACCTGGCTTTGGCATATCTCCATAGAAAAATTCTCATTTCCTTGAGAGATTAATCTTTGAACTGTCTTTTCCCTAACCACTGGACTCTCCTGCCTTTCGTTATCATGAGAAGCAAACAGTTAAGCCAATCAAAATCCAAGTGGCTGTAGCTGCAACTCCACAGTAGCCCAAACAGGTGGAGAAGCTGGCAGCTCACCCCAGGTGCAAGGAGGAGCCAGAACACTGGGCTGGGGGCTGGTGGGGCCTGCAGGAGGCCACATGGGGACCCAGATGTGTATAGACCAGAACCAAGCACAATCAGTGGCCCCTCACTTAGCCCCACCCTGCCAGGGCACTGCTGTCCCTGCCACCCATGCATCTGGGTCACCAGCTTGTGTGCTGCACTTTCAGCCTCTTTCTTAAAGGGCCAGGACTTTAATTACTTCCTTGTCTGCTGCACAATACTATATCATCAATAATAACCAAGATATTCTTTGCAGGTATTTCCTGTTAATGTACCCCCAACTTGGAGGTACATTCTAATTTATAAGCAAAATAATTTCTCAGGGAAGAAAAAGAAACCTGGGTGTGCCCAGTTCAAGCACAAAACTACATTTCCCAGAATTCATTTGGCCTGTCGCAGTCATTTTAACTTCTTGTCATGGGCATTTTTATTACCTTTCCTTCCTGGCTGAGGAACTACATTTTCCAAGATGCTTTGGGCTTGTCATAGAATGAAAAATTTCAGGATGGTTCCAGGTCTCTTTTTGATTCAAGTTTTTCCAAATGATATTCAGAAAAACTATACCCTTGAAATTTATTGTGTTCTTTCTCATGATACTTGTTCAGAATTAAGGTATTTGTACTGTTCCTTGAACATCAATTTTTATCTCAGGATAATATTTGATATGGCCATTTAAAATCTGTAGAGTTAAATTCCATCTCAAACATGGTTTTCTAAATCTGATACATAGGGTACCCCAAAACTTCTTTAAATGAGTTGTGCACAACTGAACAATTAATAAGTCCTAGGCATTTCAAAATCAATCAATTAAGGATCCTAAACAATTCTAAAATGTATTAATAAAAAAGGTCTTAAATAATTTTGGAGCCTTTTAATTTTGTTTTCTTTTTTAAAATTCACAGGCCCCCAGATCACGTGGTCTGTAACCTATCACTGAGCAAAATAACAAGTCATCTTAATTCCTGTCTATCTGAATTTTATACCAGCTTTGTATGAAGATTTTCAAGCCAGCTTGGTCTAACAAAAATTAAAACTACTTTATGTTCTTTAACAACTGTTTGTCATTTCTTTAGTTTTGGTTAAAATTAATTTGTGTGATTCTTCTATTTACATAGATTTAGTAAAGGCTAACTCTAAAACCAAATTGATTTTTCCCTAACTCATGTACTGTCATCTACTGGAAATGACCACCAGCACCCAGTAGGATATGCAAAACCCATTCTATAAAACTTACACCTTAAAGTTATACATCTAAAATTGTAATATATATAAAGGTTAAAATTATATATGTGTAAACCTTATTTCTACAGGATCCAGTCTTAATCAGGTAACTTAAAAATCACAATTTATCAGGGCTGGAGAGATGGTCTAGTGGTTAAGAGTGCAGTCTGCTCTTGAAGAGGAGCCAGGTTTGATCCCCAGCACCCACATGGTGGCTAAGAACCATCTTTAACTCCAGTTCCAGGGGAATCTGACGCCCTCTTCAGACCTCCACGGCATTGCCAGACATGGGTGCACAAACCTACATGCAGACAGTACATTCATGCACATAAAAATAGATAAAATTAAAAAGTAATCACAATGTATGTTTAATCAAGATTCCTCTAACTTATTTTTACTTGTGTTCAAAATCTTTTCACACATTGGATAATGGTAATTTAATTTAATTACTTATTGTGCTGAATAGCTTCATTGTCAACTTGACACACCTGGGTTGAGGGAGCCTCAATTGGGGAATTGGCTCCATTGGATTGGCCTGTGGCCATGTCTGTGGAGTATTGTCTTGATTGTCAGGCAATGTGGGAATGCCCAGCCCACAATGAGTAGTGCCACCCTGGGAAGCTTGTTGTGTACCATATAAGAAGGCAGGCTGGGCATGGGTCAGGGGAGCAAGCCAGTTAATAGCATTCCTCCATAGCCTGTGCTTCAGCTCCTGCCTCCAGGTTCCTGCTCTGAGTTCCTGCCTTAGGCTCCCTGAGTCATGAACTGTGACCCAGAAGACGTAAGCTGAATAAACCCTTTCCTCCCCAAGTTGGTGTTGGTCAGAGTGTTTTCTCATAGCAATGGAAGACAAACTACAACACTTATGTTGTTCAAAAAGTGGTCACACTTAAATTTATGCAACTACAAATTACTTTTCATTCTAATCCACACTAAACTTCCAGGTAACAGCCTCAACATTAATGTTTATCCAATATCCCTTTATAATGTTATCTATAACATCCCCTTTTATCTACAAGATAATTTAGTTTTAAAAGGGTATTTCATGTTTTCATCAACAATGGACCTCATTACTTCTGTTCCATATGGGTATGTATGTGGTACCTAAAATTACATTAAGAAACATAATATATCTTGGAATGATATTCTATTTCTCAAAAACAGCTATTAAATATGTATCAAGGCCAGGTATCATACTGGCTGGGATTTCTCCAACAGGCAATTACATCAGTAAAAAAATTACAGCTGTCTTTTATCAAGCTAAAATTCAGGCCCAATAAATCTACCAAGACGAAAAAGGGGGAGGGGCACAAATAATTCCAGTACTAAACTAATAATATTATTTTACTTTTCAAAATTAAAATTAAGGGGAAAATCTATGTTATTCTTTAAAAAATTTAACAAGCCTTCATCCATTTATCTACTGGAATGATAAAGGAGGCATTTCCTACCTACAGTAAAAAAAAAAAAAAAAGGTATCTCTAACGACCTGTGCTATGCCAGCAGTACAACCTAGTATAGTAAATTATGTTTACTTGGCTGCCTATGCTATTACCATTCATATTTCATCAGTAAACCACAAAAGGGTATCCCAAAGATCCAAGACTCCAGCTAAGTGGGAATCCATCTGTAGCCTCACAACACATGCCTCCATAGAGACTGGACCAGAGCTGAGTCTCCAGCCTCCTGCTGGGAAAACCTAGGTGCTATCTTCAACAACAAAATTGGTTTACTTATTTGTCTCTCACCTGCCCTCCCCTGAAAGCCTGGACATTGCTAGCTAAAGAAAAAACCTACATAAGACAACTGAGATTGAACTTTGTTCCATCAATATAGTTGCATATACAGATATCTCCAGTTAAGATTGGGACTTTGGGAGTACAAGAAAAAAGCACCATCTATGTTAAAAGTGGTATCAAGTAATATCTGTATGTTTTCATGTATAAGATAGGAATGTTATTTTTAGATACAATGTTATTCACATGCCTGTATGTCTTTGTATGTCTCTATGTGTAAGACAAGCAATGTTATTTTTAGAGACAATGTTATTCACATACCTGTATGTCTTTGTATGTCTTTATATGTAGGACAAGCAATGTTATTTTAGGGACTATGTCACTCACATACCTGTATGTTTTAATGGGAGAAAAGGTATTAATTTTAGGAATCCTGGGTTTGGAGTCAGGTGCAGATGCCATATTCTGGTCCTGAACAGGGCAGGGGCATCAGGACCAGCCCGCCACTGGTCCAGGAAGGTAAACTTGGGGCATTGACCCACAGGTGCAGGACAATTGATTTGCTGAGTTGTGGCAGAGGGGGCCAGTGACTGGCGGACCGCCAGAGCCTGCTTGCCTGGCTGGGTGGCCACGCCCCCCCAGTCACAAGTGGGAGGGGATCCTGGGTTTGGAGTCAGGCTCAGACGCCATATTCTGGTCCAGAGCAGGGTAGGGTGGTCAGGACCAGCCTGCCACTGGTCCAGGAAGATACCAGGGCACGGGCTAAGTCAGGAATAACACGCCCCCCACCACCTGCCAACAATTGGAATTGAGGAGAGAGTATCCAGTGGATTAAGAGAACATTCAAAACAAGAAAGGAAGAGACTTTCAGTATCCAATACATAAACAAAATTGAAAGCCTGAAAACTAGACAAGTCAACACTCCATAAACAATGAGGAGGGAAGGAAGGGGGAAAAAAAGGCATTGGAAGGAGGCAAGCAAAATAAAACAAGCTTTCAGCCTTCAACAAACTGAAAAGGCATTTGAGATTTGAATCACATGCCAGGGAGACGACGAAGAGACAACATGGGAAAGGTGCAGGATAATTCTGCACCAAGCTCTACCAACCCGGTAGGAGAAAGCTACAATCAGATCCCCCTGGAGGTGACCCCAGAAACAGACCTTAGAGGACTAATTGCAGACCTACGCAGAGAAATTAAAGAATATAAAGAAGAATTCAGAGAAGTAAAGAGAGAGAATGAAAAACTCAAAAAGGACCTAGAGGGATACAATAACAAACTAAAGGAAGAGATTGACAAACTCCAGAAAGAATGAGAGAGAGAAAAAAACAAACACCTTAAGGAAGTAGAAACACTGAAAAAGTAAGGAGCACCAAGAAGAGATTGAGAAACTCATAAAGGAAATGGATATATTAAGGAAATCACAGGATGAAATGAAAAAGGAAATAGAACACTTATCCAAACAGGAAGAAAGGAAAGGAAAAAGCCTCAGAAATAGAATGGAGGAAGCAGAACAAAGAATATCAGATCTGGAAGATAACACGGAGCAACTAAAAAACTCAAATAAAGATTATGAAAAATTTAAAAATACACAAAACTGGAACAACCAGGAAATATGGGACACTATGAAAAGATCAAACCTCCACATCATAGGAATAGAGGAAGGAGAAGAATCTCAAGAGAATAGTATTGATCAGATCTTCAACAGAATAATAGATGAAAACTTCCCCAAACTAAAAGTAGACAAACCCATTCAAATACAAGAATAACACAGGAATCCAAATAGACAAAATCAGAAAAGAAACTCCCCATGCCACATCATAGTCAAAATGCTAGATGCCCAACACAAAGATAAAATTCTGAAGGCCACAAAAGTAAAACCAGTCACATACAAAGGGAAACCATCAGAATTACAACTGACTTCTCGCTGCAAACCATGAAAGCAAGAAGAACATGGAGCAAAGCATTCCCAGTGTTAAAAGACTATAGATGCCAACCCAGAATACTTTACCCAGCAAAAATGTCAATTACAGTTGAAGGAGAGAGAAGAAACTTCCAAGACAAAAGCAAGATGATAGAATACATGGCTGGAATACCAACTCTCCAGAAAATGCTTAAAGCAATTCAAAGGGCAGAAGAGAGGAGCAACTATCCTCAAGCACCTAGGAAAAGAAACTAATAAAAATATAAACATAGGAGTAGAATCAGAGACTAAAAGTCCAAATGGATAATAAGGTGAAAGGAAACAGCATCTATCTTTCAATTATAACCTTAAATATTAATGGGCTGAACTCTCCAATCAAAAGGCATAGACTGGGAGAATGGATTAGGAAACAAAATCCATCTATATGCTGTCTACAAGAAACCCATCTCAATTTCAAGGACAGGCACCAATTTAAAGTGAAGGGATGGAAGAAAATATTCCAAGCAAATGG